>JAZKJV010006578.1:0-210949 GCA_037367405.1 Ottelia alismoides
TAGGGCCAAGCAATGGCCTAATTGCCAAATAAATAAGTAGAGAGAGATAGGGCCCACTCTATATTGTACATATTATTATAAGTGTAAATAAATAATTATTCATGGACAAATAAAAATAAAATACTCTTTTTACCTCCTTATATATAATTCTTAAAATAAAATAAAATCAAGAAAATAAAAAAAACAAAAATAAATTCTCTATCCCTTGTACATAATACATGTATATATGTTTCCATCTCCATTTATTACATACCTGTAAAAAAAAAAAATACAATAAAAATTATTTTATACTAAAAAATTATCTTGTAAAATAAATAAAATACAAATTTGGGGTATTTGTGTAAAAATAACAAAACAAAATAATTGTACAAAATACATAGGTATATTCTACATCTATATAATACTCTATACTGTATATAGACTAATTTATTTTTCAAAAGAAAATAAATGAAAATCATAGAAAAATAGTTTGAAAAATAACAAATATTTTATTTTATACACTTTTTAATTTAAAGTCATATACTATTTTTATTTAATTTGTAAATATTTATGTAAATCCTATTATCTGATTGGTCCACGTCAGGTCGTTGACTCCTGTCAACCCCCTCTTCCGGGGCTTGACCCGACCTTACCTCTTCACCGGACAGTCTTCTCCGATTTTCCTAGGCGGATCACGCAACCCCTCGCCCCGATTCTCCTTCCGTGGACCCTCCTAGGATCCAGGACCCTCGCGGATCCCTAGGATGGTGCGGATCTCCTTCGGTTCACGTTCCCTTGCCCAATTCTTCATACCTCTTGGAAATGCTATAAAGCTTCTCATCCACCTCCCAGGAGAGGCAGCTTGTGCCTCGCTCCCATTTCTAACCCTAGCCACCTCCAGCTGAGTGGCAATTGCTCTGCGCACCGCTTGGCGCTCGATTTGGTGTAGTGGAGCTGACGCTCAACCTTCGTGGCCGGACCTCCATTGCGAGTAGCCTCCCCCGCCTTACGCAGCTAGGTCGAGGCCATCACCCCGATGTTCATCCTCGTCTGGAGCTTAGAAGCACATCTCGACTTTCAGGTACCCCTTTTATCCTTCGCATTTCCTTGTTCGATCAGATCTTTCCACTCAACATCGCCGCGTGTTCACCCACTCCGACCAGCCGGTCGGAGCCCCGTTACCCACTTCCAGCTGCTTCCGTTAACTCGCACACTCGCCCCCATCTCGCTCCGCAACCTGATCAACCTGAGCCTCGACCATCGGGTTGAGATTAGTGCTTAGATCTCCCTTTCCACTTTCGCCGGAGATCGACCTTCACCCCCCTCCGCTTCTTTGCTGTTTAGATCCAATAACCCGGATCGGAGTACACCTCCGAGTCCCATCTTCCCTTTGCAGGCATTTGCACACATTGAGGATCCCCGATTCCACCCATCAGAGATTCGCTGGAGCAGCTCCAGGCCCCCTTCGTCGCCACACTCATCCGGCCGGTGACTTCTCCATCGGACCCGCTCAGTCGACGCAGAAGACTCCCATGATCACACATGTACCTTATGATCGTCCATCGGAACTGAGGATCCTCTCCTTGGCTCCAGTGACGTTCGCCCCAGTGTTGTTCGTCTAGGCTACTCTAGCACCATTGGATTAGCCCTGCCCCTCCAGATCGCATCAGGACCGTCGACACCGCAATCTTTTCAGATCGTTGGATGTCAGATCTAGCACATCTGTGCCCCACGTCCCTAGCCAATTATGGAGCGTCAGATCTGACACCTGTAGCGGATCAGAGCCATACGATCGCGCCCTCACCAGCGGCTTCCACGTGTCCTCATGCGCCCATCATGTGCTTCGAGGGTATATTGCTCTTTTCCCCGCACTTTTTATGCATTATATTTTAGTCTATAAAAGTTGTAATTGGAACTATTTGCACTTTAGACCTTAGAGTTTTTGGTATTTGCATTTTAGTCCTCGTTTGGGGGACACCTGCTGTATCACGTGTACTATGGTGTTTTTGCATGCTTGGCCCTGGATATTTTTATGTTAATGATTGAATGAGAAGTTTGCAGAATTTGCATTTATGCCCTTGTGAACGTTGTATTACACATGTACTGGAATTGATTGGAAATTTTAAAGAGACGCCCTTGGACTTTTTATGCATGTTGTTGTTTAATCCAGAGACTTAAACTATTTGCATTTAGGTACCTATGACATGCGTGTCTTGTTTTTAATTGAATAAACATCAAATGTACTCCAAAAATTCCTAAAAAATTACCAATAGCTCCTTCTACTGAGTAATATTTTTGGTAATTTTTGTGACGCAATTTAATTTAATTTTCTTATTTTATAAAATCAAAAACCCAAAAAAGTGTGTCTATCTAGTTTAGAAAATCCATAAAAAATATAAAAATCATCTTAAAAAGTCTACAAAAATTTATGTGTGCTTGTTTCACCTTATTTTAGTTTTAGTAGTATTTTGGTTTTATTATCGTTTATAAAACCCCTAAAAATTGTAAAAGACCTAAAAACTTATAAAAATCAGTAAAAATTCCATAAAAATCAAAACTAGGAATTTAGGGGTACTTTGAATATTTTAAAGTTCCCTTTTCTTCCAGGATGTACACTGTTTTTGTAGTTTGCCTTTATTTCATATTTTTATAAAATTGTATAATAATTAGAAAATCCTCATAAAATCACCAAAAACATATGCGTATTTTAAAAAAAACACAAAAATATTTTTACTTAGCATTTTTGAGTATTTATAGTCATAATAAAAATTATTGCATTGTTATTTCATTTGTCTTTTATTTATTTTAATTATTAGAAAATATAAGAAAATTGCAAATTAAAAACCACCAAAAATATGTCTTTTCATTCCTGATTTCTCGACTACTTCGTAGGCTTATCCCGTGCTCCTTGTGTTCGATCCTGGTGGTTATACTACGTTAAATAAATAGTGAGACCGCTTCTTTCAATTTTTGTGCTTGATTGCTTTCATTAATAGTCTAGATTTTTCTTGTTGAGTTCGGCTCGGGTCATTGAGGTTGCAACGACCATTGACATCACTTAGCCTCATCGCTTGGCTGCTCATCAGAATGGCACCGTTGTCAGGGAGCACGGCTTAGTAGGCGATTTTCAGATTTTTTCTTTTAGATATTTTGCTCTATTTGTGTGTTTAGACACGTTCTTGCTTTGCTTTTTGTGTGAGGAACCGCCCGAGAGCCGCTTTGACGGAGACCCGTACTTAAGGAGAAGCAGGAGAAGCTGACTTAGTTATAACTTATATAGTAGTCTAGAGTAATTATTTTACTTTCAGCCTGAATATTATTGTAATAATACAGGGACTCAAAGAATTTGGATAGTTTGGACTTGGCTATATCGGGGTTTGTTTTGCTGAGCACCAGTGTGCTCGGGGGACCTCACCGCGGTTTTCATCGGTTTTGATTTCTCACCTTTTATTTCTCTTTTGATTCTCGAAGAATTTGGCCCCTAGACTTAGGAATTTCCCTTGATTGTGATGTAACTGATTAGGATCCAATCCCTAAATATTTGCCTGTGCCTATAGTTCGTAATTGGACCTAATTAATAATCATAATAAAAAGTTAGTTTAATCAGACTTGAGTCCACGTGCCGTGAGGAACCCACATAAAATGTTGGCAAGACCTGTTGTGGCGGGCACCGAGTGGTTCCGAAGATTGGACTCCTGACTTACTCTAGTTTGCTAGCTACCATTCTTTTCGTGTAGAAATTTCTCGTCTAAGGCCGTTTCTTCTTGCATCATATAGATAGTTTTATTCATGTCATTTAATTTATGCGCGGATCACCCTGCAAGTAGAGTGCTGGCGACAAGTACTCATATCTTACTTTGCATGCATCATCGTGATTGATCGCGTATCGACCTTTTCGACTTCTCCCCCTCGTTTTGGATTATAAATAATCATGAGAATTGAAAAATTAGTTAGGCGTTTGTTTGCTTATTGAAAAATACATAAAAAGTGATAATCATAAAATTAAGACTGCTAAACACACTTGATCCTAAAAGACACTTGACTTAAAAAATCTGTCTTGGGAGAGCAATCCCCTCATTGTTTGGTTTCCTTCTGCGAGAGAGTGACCCACGCACTAGGATAGAGCCATATATGAACTCTTGGCAGACTACCGGCCTTTTATATGGGACAGTCTGTTGGGAGCATCGGGTACCTACTAGCTCGCTTAATCACCCTACTAGACTGAATTTTCACCTAAATAAAAATTGACAAGATAAAAGACCGAACCTTAACGGTCATCAACTCTCAGTATTGAGTAGGTGAAGTGGGGGGTTTGTTTGCTGATCTTGTTTGTTTCCAGATCCCATCTGCCTTTCTACAGATCACGATGATGGGCCGGAGGTCCCTTAGGCAACCTTTGGCTGCACTGCTTTCTAACACTCCGCCCCACTCATCTAGGTTGGTTCGTGTGAGCCCAGACCCGCTGTCCGAACCCGAGTTCGATTCCTCCCTGTTCCCCCTCGACCACCCTTCTACCAGTCCTGAGGTGCCAGAGCAGAGACCAGAGCATATATCCATTCATTTGACGGCACCTGGTTTTGGGTCTTTTGCCTCTACAGAGACCCAAGAGATGGCCAACAGTGAGGAGCACACCGATGGACATCCCCAGACTACTACCTATATTTTGGATTAGGGAACCATCAATAGTACATTGTTAGGCTCAATGGAGACGATGCAATGTCAGATTAGAGACCAGGGAGCATTCATGGTAGATATACGTAGAGAGATGGAGCAGATGCAAGCCAACTGAGGAGAGCAGCACCGAGCCGATGGTGGAGAGATACCGGATCATGGAGGAGGAGACATAGACCATCCATAGGAGTCTCAGGATGTAGTCCAACTAGCCAGCCAATGAGAGAGTTGCACAACCCTGGTGCGACTCTTACACATCGTTGGATTCATCTTCCGGTGATTCTGGGAGATTTCAAGCTCCCACCTCAGATGATCCAGCTTGTGCCCAAGTTCCATGGGCTTGCCACCAAGGAGCTTCACCTTAACCTTCAGGAATTCAAGATGATCTGCAACACTGTCCATGATAGATATGTGGACGAGATACCATTATGATGATGGCTTTTCCATTCTCCCTGGTCGACAGAGCAGCCTACTGACTGAAGCATTTGGGGAGATATGTTACTTCGTGGGAACAACTCCGGACCGATTACTTGAACAAGTACTATCCACTCGACTGGACGAATGAAGCGAGAGCTCTGATCCACAATTTCTTCATGATCCCCAATAAGCAGTTCCATGAGGCGTAAGATCGATTCAGAGAGCTTATTGATCGGTGTCCATACCATGACATCTCCAAGCCCAATTTAGTACATAGTTTCTTTTGTGGGCTGACACCGGAGTTGCAAGGTCTAGTGATTGCTTCTTGCGGGGGGTCTTATTTTGCCAAAGACGAGGACCAGATCTAGGCCGTATATGAGGAGATGGACGAGAGCTACACTATCATGTTTCAGACCCGTCTCTACACTCAGGGGAAGCCCTTGCCCCATGCCATGTCATATCAGAGCATAACACGAGTTGATGCGGGTCCATCCACCTCTCCAGTAGCGGTAGAACAGGCACAGTCGTCAGCTGCTGATATAGGCATCATTAGCGAGAAGTTGGACCGTATTGAGATCATTGAGAAGAATCATTGCTAGGGCATGACGCAGATTGATCAGTTGGCACAAACATTGAGTGACTTGAAGACCCAGATCATGTGTCTCCAGGAGGCACAGACGGCTTCTCAGCCTAGTGTTAGGTCATGGGCAGATCCTAGCAGCAGTCGCTCGACCCAGCACCCCTCCTAGTACAGACATGTCCACCATGTTCAGGCAGAGTCATTCCAGCAGCCGCAACACCAGTACCTTCAGCCACCACCGTCTCAGGACACTCAAATGGTGGTGTATCGGCAGGATCAGCCCCTAGTAGTTCTTCCTCCACCCCCCTTAGAGCAGGAGCCGTTGATGGAAGTCAATGGGATTTGGTACGACCGACAGCAGCTCGGGATCTGCCAAGACCATCTCAGATTCAGGTGGTCGACCGGAGGTGCCATACCCAGCAACAGCCTCCAGCTTAGGGTGGATAGTTCAGCCAACCTCAGCAACAACCCCAGCTCCCACACCAGCCACAGTAGCAGCATTACCATCAGGGTCCTCGTCCCTACTAGCAGGGACAACAATGGATGCAGCCACAACGGCATCCTCAGTAGTATTCTCGGCATGCCCCTCATCCTTTACAGCAACAACCTCACTTCCAGAGAGGCAGCCCATCTGGTTCCCATGGGCCAGCCTATGAGAACCCAACACTAAATGATCTAGCCTGCCTTCTCTCTGAACAACATACGACATTCAGGAGGGAGATGGACGAGTTTCGTCAGGAGATGAGGGACATCATCAAGGGCAAGGAGGCCATACTCACTTAGATCGAGCCCAATCCGAATAACCTGAAGAGAAAGTTGGAGCAGGTATAGTTCACAGAGACCACCACTCCTAGTGATTCATTGGGAGCGGTAGGATGTCAGCTGGCGGTGCCTCTTATGAGCGACGACACCACGAGGATGCAGGAGCGCTCGATGAGGAGGAGAGCGGTGCTGATGCCCCTCATGGTGGTGCTGACACCATCGAGGATGTTGATCCAGGCGACAGTACTAAGGTCGTCGCGTCCCCATATGCAAAGGGTGGTACTGATGCCACCAGGTATACAGATGCTGAGCCAGAGTGCGGTGTTGATGCCGCACTTGGTGATGTCGTGGGTGGTATTGAGGCCACCCCTACTATTCTAGTTGTATTTCCTCCAGTTTCTGTACCCCGGTTCTATAGAAAATAGCAAAAAAATCAATAAAGGAATCCATATGTGATGCATGGTGATATTTGTATGGATTCTACATCTTCTCAGTAGCATGGAACCATTCCTATCCCTCTATTTGAGGAGGGCCCAACTATCCCCTTCCCTTAAGCACTCCGCTTGGCTAAGGGGACTAAAAAAGAAAATCCAAAAAATCATAGCAGTCAGAGTTCAGCCAACAGATGATTGATAGATTCTAGATCCAACTGACTCTACAGGAGGTACTTGAGCACATACCTCTCTTCTAGAAGAACCTGAGAGAGAAGACCACCATTCGTAAAAAGAAGAGGAACCATAATGTAGAGATCTATTTGTTCACTCGTGCCACCTACTTCGCCATCCAGAATCATCTGCCAGCCAAGAAGCCAGATGTAGGAGATCCTTTTGTCAGATGCCATATCCATGAGCAGAGATTCGACCATACTCTATTAGATAGCGGCTCTTCCATCAACCTCTTTCCACCAGCCTTACTCGACCGATTCAAGTTTGGCCCTCTTCGACATAGCATAACATTCCTTCAGTTTGCTGATGATCCGTCAATAGGCCGAAGGGGTTGTTGAAGGATGTGGTCGTCACAATTCAGGGCCTGAAGTTCCCCTTGGACTTTGTCGTGTTGGACATGGAGATCCTTGAGTATGTGACTGATACCCCCATCATCCTATGACGTCCATTCTTGGCCACAGCCAAGGCAGTGTCCGACCATGATAACATGGAGGTATACTTTCATGTTGAGGGCAAGAGTATACAAATAGAGATGATCGACGAGACTAGAGCACGAGATTCAGCTTGCTCCGAGCAGCACAGTGATTCATAGCAGATGACAGAGGCAAAGCGAGACGTTCACCAGGAGTGCAACTTTGTGATCATTGATGATGAAGCCGCTTGGTCTGATCCCATTTCACGAGCCCTCCTTTCACCTTCAAATGCTGCATATTCTCAGATCCCAGTAGAGGAGAGCTTGGAGAGCATACTCTTGGTAGAGGATACATTTGAGGTTGAAGACCGTGTTCAGGATAGCAAGTCAGAGTACATTTCTTGTGACTCAGATTCACATCCCTCGAACTCAAACATAGATTGGGGTGAATTTGATGATTTATTTCCGTTTCTCATTTCCACAGAGCCAGCAACTAGGGTGAATACCGTGCCAGCACCGATTACAGATACACCAACGGGGCAGTCTACACCAGTTTTTCATGATCAGCGAGATTTCTCCCACGCAGATTTGGTTGCATTCACTCAGACATTTCAGAAGCCATATTTGCCAGCTCCCAGTTGTCCGGAATTGAAGCCTTTGCAACAGGCGCTGAAGTATAGATTTCTTGTGGGCGAGCATGAGATGCACCCAGTCATTATCTCAACAGATTTGACTGGAGAGAAAGAATCTCGTTTGATGGATGCTCTTGAAAGAAATCGCAAGGCGATAGGATGGAGTGTAGCTGATATCCAGGGAATAAGTCCGGCCTTGTGCTCTAACCATATCTATCTCAAAGAGGAGGCTAAGCCATCGCATGAGTTCCAGCGACAACTGAACCTCACTTCGAGAGGTCATGATGGATATTTCGAAATGGTGGAGTGCTAATTTTATCTACCCCATCTCCGACTCCAAGTGGGTTAGTCTGTTACATGTGGTGCCCAAGAAGACGTGCATCACTACAGTTGTGAGCGAGTCCGGAGAGGAGATCGCTGCATGGGTACCCACTTCTTGGAGGGTCTGTATGGACTACAGACGATTGAATCAGGCCACCAAGAAGGATCATTTCTTGCTACCTTTTATTAATCATATTGTAGAGAGGCTAGCTGGGAAGAGTCATTACTGCTTTCTTGACGGGTACTCCGGCTACAATCAGGTGGCCATTGCGCTCGAGGACCAGGATAATACGACATTCACCTGTCCGTTTGGGACTTATTCTTTCAGACGAATGCCCTTTGGTCTATGTAACGCCCCGATGACATTCCAAAGATGCATGTTGTCCATCTTTTCGGATGGTGGGCGACCGTTTAGAGGTCTTCATGGATTACTTTTTGGTCTATGGCGATGGGTTTGATGCTTGTCTTGACTACCTAGACCGCGTACTTCAATGTTGAATCGAGGTTCACCTTGTTTTATACTGGGAGAAGAGTCACTTCATGGTAACTCAAGGGACGGTGCTTGGTCATATCATATCCAACATGGGCATGGAGATTGATCTGGCCAAGGTGGATATCATTAGGAAACCCAATCCACCGTCCAACTTGTGACAGTTACGGTATTTTCTGGGGCACGTCAGTTTCTACCGACAATTCATTCATGATTTCAGCAAGATTACCCGATCGTTGAATAATTTGCCGACCAAAGATGCCGAGTTCATTGTAGATGATAAGTGTCTTGCGTCATTTGAGACTCTCAAGGGTCTAGTTGTTGAGTCTCCTGTCCTTCAAACACCTGATTGGTCTCTTCCATTTGAGATCGTGACGGATGCCTCCGATTTTGCCATAAGGGCCATGCTAAGACAGAGGAGGGATGGATCACCTTTTTCATTCACTACGCTAGCCGTACATTGGATGCCACGCATCGGAACTACACTGTCACCGAGAAAGAGATGCTAGCCGTAGTTTTTGCCTTGAATAAGTTCAGATATTATATTATTTGATCCGAAGTGACTATCTTTATTGATCATACCACCATCAGGTACCTCATGGTAAAGAAGGATGCCAAAGTGAGACTGACTAGATGGATCCTTCTACTCCAGGAGTTTGATATTGAGATTAAGGATAAACCTAGAGTCAAGAATGTGGTGGCGGATCATCTCTCCCGATTAGAGCATCTTGAGGAATCCGAGCAGATTGATCATATTTTAGAGACCTTCCCAGTTGAGGCGATCCTTGCTATCGCCTTGATCCCATGGTACACCGACATTGTGAATTATCTTGTTACCAAGAAAGTTCTACAAGGTTGGCCTAAGCAGCGACTTGAGACCTTCCTTACGAAGGCCAAGTCGTACCATTGGGAGGATCCCATCCTTTATCATGAAGGAGGGGATCCCATCCTCAGGAGGAGCACCACAACATCCTCACATACTGCCACAAGCTTAAGGCAGGAGGACATCACTCTGGGAGGAGAACAACACAGAAAGTGCTCCAACCTGACCTATGAAGGCCTACCCTCTTCAAGGATTCTGATGAATTCGTGAAGAGGTGTATTGACTGTCAGAGGATGGGCACTTGTGGACAACGTGACATGATGCCGATGCATCCCATTCACTTATGTGAGGTTTTTGATGCATGGGGTATTTACTTCATGGGTCCATTCCATAAGAGTCAGGGATTTGAGTACATTCTGTTGGTTGTTGATTATGTGAGTCATCGGGTTGAGGCCATACCCACCCGAACCGCAGATGCTCGGACTGTTTGTAAATTTTTGAGGAAGAATATCATTTCACAATTTGGGGTGCCTAGAGTATTGATTTATGACGGGGGTCTCATTTTATCAACGATAAGGAAAATGCCCTTGCTAACGAGTTCAGCATAGACCATAGAGTTGCCACTCCATATCACCCTCTGACCAATGGTCTTGCTGAAGTATCGAACAGGAGATCAAGACGATATTACAGAAGGTAGTCCGCCCAGATCGAAAGGATTGGTCAAAGCTTTTGGACTCAGTCTTGTGGGAATATCAGACATCCTTCAAGACTCCTTTGGTACATCTCCCTTTCATCTCGTTTATGGTAAGCCCTGCCATTTACCTATTGAGATTAAGCATAAGTCACTTTGGGTTGTCATTGATATATTATTGGATCAGAGAGTATAGGAGATCAAAGGAAGGCATAATTGGCAGCCCTGGAGGAGCTTAGAGATACAACCTTTTCGAGAAGCCTACATTACAAGGAACGAGCGAAGATATGGCATGATTTTCATATCAGCCATAAACAATTTGAGCCAGATCAGAAAGTATGGTTGTTTGATGCCAGGCTTAGATTATTTCTAGGGAAATTGCAGAGCAAATGGAAGGGACCATACCTGGTCCGAAAGGTGCATGACAATGGTAGTATCGACATATCTGAGTTGTCATCTGAGTCCACCTTTCGTGTTAACGGTCAGCGCATCAAACCATATCTAGATCATGAGCTGATGGTCGTTGACGTCTCCCCGATTCATTTTGCATGAGATGTGGTCTTTGACTCACATCAGTTGCATATCATGCCTAATTATCGTTGTCTTTCGACTTGTATAGATCCAGATGTCCATATCATCTCATTCCTTAGTCTAACACCTCCATCTGCATCTTGTGATTATGCTATACTTAGGGTGTACTTTACCCTAAGCACAAGGGGGTGTCAGCCTCTAGATTATTCTTTTGATTCTTTTTACCTCTGTTTTGCTGCTTATACTTAGGTATATTTTACCCTAAGTATAGGGGAGGTAGACTCTGTACATTCTATCACTCGATTTTCCCTTTAAATACAATATGGTATACTTAGGAGTACTCGATCCTAAGTATAGGGGGAACAACCGAGCCCTCTTCATTCTATTATTTGATTCGTCATTGTAGTATAGTATTGCTTTTCACATCCCTATACTAAGCACGAGTTATGTCTTCTTCTTCATCGCTCTTGATTCACTCTAAGTACATCGTTCGAGCTAAGTATAGGGGTTGTCATATATATTACATATATACTTTAGCCATAACTCGTACTTTGTGTGAGTATGTTAATAAATAAAATGGCTAAACTCAAAAATTTTAAAATTTTTTCTTGTACATAAAATTCTTTCTTGCACATATATAGCTATTTATAAAAATTATTTTTACAGATGTTTGTAAAAATATTTTGATTGTAAAAAGTTTGTAAATATTTTGATATCAAAACTATGTATATAGTACAAATTTTTTTCTAAAATGTTTGAAAATGAAAATTTGCAAAAACCCTTGTGTAAATATTTGTAAATAGTTTGCAAAACTTCTGCATCCATGCATACATTCAAACATTTTCCAAAAATTTTGCACATTTTCAAAAACTTTTCATAAAAATATTTTTGTATATACTTGTACATTCTTCTGAATCATGATTGACATTTAAACTAGTCTAGAATTAAATTGGAAAATGGAGCTTGGTTAAGACCTTAATCCACGTAATTCTAAGAGGAACCTTATAGGATTTAGGGTTGAGACTTTTCAGGTCCATTAGTGGCTTAATTCTTTGAGTCCACTAAGCTATGATCACATGTCATCTTGATGAGCCTAAGCAGAACACTTAACAATGCACACATGACTCTCATAGACAATGGCTTTACTTGCACCAGCACCTTGCACATTGCTCTCTACGGATTAGGTGGTGAGGAGGTTGTTTCCTTTGGCTTGGGGTAGCATACGAGGATAGTACTGCATCTAGGTGGAACCTCTCATCTTCTTTTAGTGAAGGAACTGCATCTCAACTTGGTCTAGTGGTGTTGAGGTCTAAAGACAAGAGTTGTGGGTTGCAATAAATCTTTAAAAGAGGGATAGTCTATCGGCTCAAGAGGAAAAAGTCCTTATGTATATATGCTGCACCATGTAGATATGTTGTACATATGCACATCAAACAAATGTGCAAAAGAAAGAAAAAATCCAAAAAAGTGGTCAGGCCCGATTGAAAATAAAATGCCTGCTGGAGTGTATATATCCAGATAAAGCAAAGCTTATGTTACCCATTCTCATCTCATGAAGCTTGCAGCAGGGAGACTTAGCTACATTGGTTGGACTCCCAGGGATACATGACTACACTGGTCATGGTCCATTCTCTTCTTTCCCCTTTCCCCTCTTCTTGAGCTGGTTGAACTTGAACTTAGAAGGGAATACCCCGCTCCTCGAGGAAAGAGCTGCTGGACTAGGGCATTAGAGTTACCTTGTTAAGGGGGGTTGTTTCTTTGTCAATTCTGAGGTGGGGAGGTCACTTACATTGTACAAGAAAAGATTCATGGTCATCAGAGTTTGTGTATGTAGACTTGTCTGGTCTGGATTCTTGAGGAGTCTTGACCATATAATGGTGGAACTTAGAGGCTATTGAGTCTTAAACTTAGGTCCAAGTAAGGTTCCGACAAATCATTAATCCAAAGGTCTGACTGAGATCCATACTTCAATTTAATGAAGACAAGTTTAATAATCAACCTTGATTCTCCTACTTTTTCTCTCTTTTTTTTCAAATCTTTTTAAAATAAGCGGTTGCTAAGGGACTAGCAAAGGTAAAGTATGGGAGGGTGATGAATCCCTGATTATCACTCTTTATTCTTTTATTTTAGCTAATTATCTTGGCAAAGCATCATGTAAATAGATGTAAATGCAATAAGTTAGCATCATGCATGCATGTGTTAATATTATGTAATTAGCATGTATTTGTGCAAAAATAAAAGAATAAAGGAAAATGAAAAAGGAAGGTGGTATTTAGAATAAATACAGAGTGACCCGAACCCGAAAAAATAATTATTATTGGAAAAAAATAAAATACTCATTTTACCTCCTTATATATGGTTTTAAAAATAAAATAAAAATCAGGAAAAAAAACAAAAATAAATTCTCTTTCCCTTGTACATAATACATGTATATATGTTTCCTTCTCCATTTATTATACACCTATAAATAAAATAATAAAAATACAATAAAAATTTATTTTATACTCCAAAAATTATGTTGTAAATAAATAAAATACAAATTTGGGGTATTTGTGTAAAAATAACATAATAAAAATAATTGTACAAAATACATAGGTATATTATACATGTATATAATACTCTATATTGCATATAGATTAATTTATTTTTCAAAAAAATGAAAAAAAATCACAGAAAAATAGTTGGAAAAATAGAAAATATTTTTTATTGTATACACTTTTTAATTTAAAGTCATTCTATTTTTATTTATTTTGTAAATATTTATGTAAATCCCATTTCCTGATTGGTCCACGTCAGGTCATTGACCCCGGTCAACCCCCTCTTCCTGGGCTTGACCCGACCCAACCTCTTCACCGGACCGTCTTCTTTGATTTTCCCAAGCGGATCACGGAACCCCTCACCCTGATTCTCCTCATGTGGACCCTCCTAGGATCCAAGACCCTCGCAGATCCCTAGGAAGGTATGGATCTCCTTTGGTTCACGTGCCATTACCCGATTCTTCCTGCCTCATGGGAATGCTATAAAGCTTCTCATCCACCTCCCAGAAGAGGCAACTCGTACCTCGCTCCCATTTCTAACCCTAGCCACATCCAGCCGAGTGACAACTGCTCGGAGCACCGCTTAGCACTCGATTTGGTGCAGCGGAGCCGACACTCAACCTTCGTGGCTGGACCTCCGCCGCGAGTAGCCTCCCCGCCTTACGTAGCTAGGTCAAGGCCATCACTCCGACGTTCATCCTCGCCTGGAGCTCAGGAGCACATCTTGACCTTCAGGTGCCCCTTTTACCCTTCGCATTTCCTTGTTCGATAATATCTTTCCACTCAGCGCCACCATGTGTTTACATGCTCTGAGCAGTCGGTCGGAGCCCCGTTACCCACTTCCAGCTGCTTCGATTAACCTGCACGCTCACCCCCATGTCACTCCGCAACCTGATCAACCGGAGCCTCGACCATCGGGTAGAGATTAGAGCCTAGATCTCACCATTCCGCCTTTGACGGAGATCCACCTTTGCCCCTCCACTTCTTTGTTGTTTAGCTCCAATAACCCGGATCGGAGTACACCCCTGAGTCCCAGCTTCCCTTTGCAGGCATTTGCACGCGTTGAGGACCACCGATTCCACCTATCAGAGGTTCGCCGGAGTAGCTCTAGGCCCCCCTCATTGCCACGCTCATCCGACCGGTGGCTTCTCCATCGGACTCACTTAGTCGACGCGGAAGACTCCCATGATCACACGTGTACCTTCTGATCGTCCATCGGAACTGAGTATCCTCTCATTGGATCCAGTGAAGTTCGCCCGAGTGCTGTTCGTCCAGGCTACTCCAGCACCATTTGGATTAGCCCTGCCTCTCCAGATCGCATCAGGACTGCCAACACCGCATCCTTTTCAGACCGTTGGATGTCAGATCTGGCGCATCTGTGCCCCATGTCCCGACCAGTTCTGGAGCGTGAGATCTGACACCTGCAGTGGAATAGAGCCGTATTGCTCTTTCCCCCCACACTTTTTATGCTTTATATTTTAATCTGTAAATAAAAGTTGTAATTGGAACTATTTGCACTTTAGTCCCTAGAGTTTTTGGTATTTGCGTTTTAGTCCTCCCTGTCTGGAGACACACGCTGTATCACGTGTGCTGTGGTGTTTTTGCATGCTTTGCCCTGGATATTTTTACGTTAATGTTTGAATGAGAAGTTTGCTGAATTTGTATTTATGCCCTTGTGAACATTGTATTACACATGTGCTGGAATTGATTGGAAAATTTAAAGGGACACCCTTGGACTTTTTATTCCTATTATTGTTTAATCCAGAGTTAAACTATTCGCATTTAGGTCCCTATGACCTGTGTGTCTTGTTTTTGATTGAATTAATATCAAATCTACTCCAAAAAGTCCCAAAAAATTACCAATACCTCTTGCTACTGAGTAATACTTTTGGTAATTTTTGTGACACAATTTTATTTTATTTGTTATTTTCTAAAAATTAAAAACCCAAAAAAGTGTGTTTGTCTAGTTTAGAAAATCCATAAGAAAATATAAAAATCATCGTAAAAATTCCACAAAAATTTTCATGTGCTTGTTTCACCATTTTTTAATTTCAGTAGTATTTTGGTTTTATTATATTTTATAAAACCCCTAAAAATTGCAAAAGACCTCAAACTTATAAAAGTAAGTATAAATTCTGTAAATATAAAAAAAATTTTATTTTCAGTTTCTATAGTTAGCTTTGTTTATCTTTTTATCATAAAATTACAACCATGAATTTAGGGGCACTTTGAATATTTTAAAGTTGCCTTTTCTTCCAGACTGTACACTGTTTAGTTGTTTGCCTTTATTTCATTTTTTATAAAATTGTATAAAAATCAGAAAAACGTCAAAAAATCACCAAAAACATCTGCATATTTTGAAAAAATACAAAAATATTTTTACTTAGCATTTTTGAGCATTTCTGGTCATAATAAAAATTGTTGAATTATTATTTCATTTGTCATTTAGAAAATATAAAAAAATTACAAATTAAAAACCACCAAAAATATGTCTTTTCATTGATGATTTCTCGACTACTTCGTAGTCTTAGCCCGTGCTCCTTGTGTTCGACCCTGGTGGCTATACCAGGTTAAATAAATAGCGAGATTACTTCTTTTGATTTTTGTATGATTGCTTCCATTGGTGGTCTAGATTTTGCTTGTTGAGTTCGGCTCGGGTGATTGAGATCGCAATGACCATTGACATCACTTAGCCTCATCATTCAATCACTCATCAGATATTCTGAAGTGTGTGAACATCCATCCTCATTTGAACATGACATATTCATTGTAGATATGTGTGATGATTTGATTTATGAGTCTGAATGCCAAGTGGTGGATAACCAACAGACAAAAGCGTAGACACCTGTCTTAGTTTCTGAAGTCACCACTAACCCGACTCTTTCTCCTTGATGAATCCCTATTTCATCACCTTTATTCTTTCATTGCTCCATATGAACTCAAATTGAACCAAACTCACTTCCATTGTACTCTAAATTAAATTATTTTTCAAATGGCTATGGTTTCATAATTTTTGGAGTTACGGTTAAAAGTCGATTTTCTAGGGTGTTTTGTGCAGTTTCACTATTATTTATTGTACATATTTATTTATATTTATTTTTATACTTATAATGTATATAATTAAATATTATTTTCATTAAAAATAAAAACAAAAAAATATAAATAATAAAATTCAAAAAAATATGTTATAAAAAATTATTTCCTTATTTGTACCTATGTATATTGTATTATATGTATATAATATGTGTGTACAATTAAGTTTCTTTTATAAAAATCACCAAAAAATAAAATATCTATCATGAATTAATTAATTTAATTTAATTACAAAATTCATATTAAATTATTTGATTTATTGGATTTATTTGAATTAATTGATTTTATAACCTACCATGTATATAAGATTTGATTTTATACCTTTAATAGCCACCATTAAGGTGGCTAATTAATTTTTGTAAATTATTTTTTTAGTTATTTTATTTAATTCCGAATTTCATTTTTATTTAATTTATTTATTTAATTATTTATTTAATTTATTTAAATAACTACTAATTACTTTCCTTATTTGTACATATCTTCTCTTTTTTATTTTCCTTCTCTTTTTATTGGGCTCCTCCTCATCATTCACTCTTTGATCGATCTTTGGTGGAGAGGAGCCCGATCTCCAAGAGCGTTCTTGTTGAAGAAGGGTGCCTAGCCTCCGAGTCGTCCGGTGACTGCGCGTCGGCCCTCGTCGAGGCCATCATGGCATTTTCGACCCCGAGGTGAGATACAATTTTATTTCTTGTCGTTTTGCGTAGGTAAATCGTAGGTTTATCTTTGCTTCGGTTTTATTAAATTTTAGATATTAGAAATCCCAAAAATTTTCCACCATACATTTTCCGATCCAACACCGGAATTACATCTCATTTCGCGATCTCTACATTTCTTTTTCTACCTCACGTAATCTTCCACCTCTGGTCACGTACGATGACCGGAGCTAAGGATCCTTCTTTCGAATCGCAAGATCCGCCCACTCACAGTCCCCATTTTTGTGTATAAATAAAAAAAGCATAAAATTATTTTTCCTATTTATCTCATATTCATATTTTTGCAAGAAAAAAATAAATAAATTTTTTATTTTTCTTTTTTCTCTAACCTTTGTTTTGCAGGAAAAATTAAAAAATTTTGTTTTTATCTCTAACCTCTGTTTTGCACAATCAAATGAAAAATTAAACATAAAGAAATCTACTTTTAATTCTGTTTACATTTCCTATAAAAAATAAAAAATTTCTTTTCTTTATTATCATTTCCGTGCATAAAAATAAAAACAAAAAAAATTTAATTTTTTTTTGCCGCAGGCGACTGGTCGTCACCCTTGCCGCCCACAACGCCGCCAGCCCTCCGCCACCAGGAGCTCGCGCGGCCTCGCAGCTGATAAATCTCGGATTCATCACTCTAAATCTCATTTATTAAGCTCAAATCCCTCAAAAACGTCAGCATTTCTGCATTTATTCTTCATAATTAGCATTCATGCAAGTTTTCATAAGAATTGCATTTTATCCATAATTTCTGCACAAAATAAGAAGCCGAAAATCCAAGCGAAATTTGACCTATAAATAGCCTAACTTCCCGGATTTTTAACTCCTTCATGCTAACTCTAAATAATCCAAAACCACCTCCATTGTGTACATATCACTCACAAGAATAAATAAAAATACAAAAAATCACTAACCAAAATAAGTGGACCAAAAACCCAAACCCTAGTTTCAGTATTTTCGGACTAACAACCACATATCTTCCCCATCCAGTGTTCGATTTGATCCTACTCACTTTTGAATTAATGTACATTCAATTGCCTTCAAAACATTTTTTGACCTTTTTATTTATTCGTTTTTATTTAAAAAATTATTAACATAAAACCTCTGCACGTACGTCGCACGTGCCTTCCAGGCACGTGCTTCGCACGTGCTCGTCCCCCTTCCGCCTTTTGCACCACATGGCACCTGGAGGGCCGTCCGATCTCGGCCGATCGGACGGCCCACCTTCGTCGTCAACCTCTGAATCCTCCGCCGCTTCTCACATAGGCTGATATCTGACCGACCTCTTGATGCAGGTCCTCTGCATAGGAATAGAGATTCGGAGGTGTCAGATTAGTTAGGTCAAAGAGTTGACTTAACGAGATCGAGATAACCAAAGTCCTATGTTGAATGCTGTCACAGCATAGGCACGCATCCTCTGACCAGAGACAGATGTATTGCTATATGTCTGAGTATGTACATTTGGCAGACCAATAGGTTGATGACCTAACCAAGGTCTATACACCGGCGCGCTGGTGTGCATGTAAGGGCATATGAGTAATACGATCTCTCAAAGGGATCATACAGGTTCACTACTGAACCGGAAGACATGAGCTCACTCATGAGATATTGGGAAGAATCAAATTCCGTGCACGGTCGTCTTGCTTTGAAAGCTTGACTGAATTTGTAGGTTTGATATATACTTTTGGAAAGTATATGATCAAGACCTAGGTATGATATATGCTTTTGGAAAGTATATGATCGATACCAAATCCCAATGATCAAATGAGAAACTTGGTGATCAAACCCTGAAGAAGACAGTGTAAAATAGATCTTGATCTTCGGGTTGACCATGGGTCTTCCAGTATGCAGGATGTACAGGTATTGGGAATACCTGAAGGGTGATGTGATCATAAACGATTGTATATCCATGACGCTTCCATTCCGAGGGAGTGATGAAACAGGTCTGGATTTTAGTGACTCCTTTCAGTAGAGAAGCGATCCGGTCTTAGTCCAAGTGTTGGACATTGGTCTGAATGAGATTCAGATTCAAAGAGAAGATTGGATTTGCGGTCTTGATTTAATCAAGCATCTGTGGGAGGTTCGTAAGATCTGGATTTGAGATAAGATCTCAATATCCAAGTCACTATACATGGAATAATACAATCGCCCTGTCCTTATCTCCAAGTATCTGCGGAGAAAGCACATTATTCTTGAAAGGGTTCAAGAATAATTCTTTTGATGAAATATCCAAGCAAGGACTTGATGATTAAATAAGATTTAATTATCAAGTTTGATATGAATATAATTCATATTGTGAAAATGATTATCTAAGATAATTAAATGGGATTTAATTATCAAGGATTAAGAGAATGTGGATAACACTATCCATGATATATGTGTGTTATAAATATGATTTATAATATACATATATAAGAGAGAGAATTTATGTAAATAGCATTTGTTAATTAAAAATGTGGATTGGATTCACATTTATTAATTAATTGGAAATGCAATTTACTAATTAGTTTGGGTTGTGAATATGATTCACATAGTATTCAATGGAAAGATTGAAATATTCACAAATTAATTTGGAATTAATTTGGTGAATATTTATTGTGATTAATTAAGGAATAATAAGATAAATAAAATGGAGCAAAATAAACCACCCTCCATAGGTGGCGTCACCCATGAATTGTTCATGGGTGACGCCCCCCATTTTTAGGGAGGTTGGTTGACTCCATTTTTATTTATCACATTATCTCTTAATTAGTTAATGTTAAATTAAATTATGTTGATAATGTTGCAACATTTTTTAATTTAAATTAATGTTGTTGGTTTTAACCAACAACAATCATAGCCATTGATTTAGCATGGACCAAGCATAGCCTTTGGATCCATGTGTCCCATGGATTGAAATCCATTGGATCCTAAAATAATATAAATAGAGGGCTAGGGTAGCCTTCCATGGTACATCATTAAGAGTTGTACAAGGTGACAACTCTCTCTCTCTCTCTCTCTCTCTTTCTCATGCTCGCCCTCTCTCTCTTTCTCTTCTCCATTAAGTGGCCGTCCACTTTGTGTTGAGAAAGGAGAGACTCTCGGCTTCTTCTTCGACGACTCGTGGATCTCCATCTTCTTTGGAGTTTCTTACTCTAAAGGAAGACAACGGATTTCGTTTGACGAAATCGGGGTAGCCATCGCTTGGATCTTCATCGAGGATTGCGGGAAGGAACGTGACTCATCATCGCGCCCGCAAGTGCGTTCTTCGTGGATCGGACTTAAGATAGGAGGATCTCTACTTTGGGATCTCGCGATCACAACCACGCTTCAAGAGGTATTCCTTGTACTTTGTGGTTTGATGAAACGATCCGAGAAGTGTTCTCGTGATCATGTGGTTTCATCTTTAAAGTTAAAAAATTTTAATTTCCGCTGCATCTAGCATCTAGTACGACTAGTTGCTCCGATTGCATACGATGCGATCGACACGCTTCCGTGATGCGCTTGAGGATTCACAATATCCTTCAAGTGGTATCAGAGCCAGGTTGAATAAGGTTTTGGATATGATCCATAGATCTTAGACGATTTGGTTCTTGAAAGGGTTGCGAAATTTTTACTGCATTTCAATTTTTCGCACCTCTGTAAAATTGAATTTTTCGGCTCTGTTTAAAATGTTTAAACACGAAATTTTCAATTGGTTTTTGTTCCCCATTAAACAACGAAACCATAGGACTTGAGTTTACTAAATTTGGACTTCATTTGCTCAAGATATGGCTTTTTGAATATGACTATATTCACTGTTGCGGGAACTGCGGATTTGAACGTGATTAATGAGATAATTACGGTTTTAATCCGCCTTAAAATGCGTGAATTATCACTTGGGTTCTTTAATAAATCAAATAGGCAATCTTTGGAAACTGAGTTTGCATTTTTTGGATTTAAATTGATCAAGATAAGTTAATTTTAGTGATTGGGGGTCACTGCTGGAAATTAACATTCTTTGATCTTGAACCTTGTGATATGTCATTCAATTATCATGATGAAAATTAATTGTTAATTTTCTGGAATAATTAGTGATAAATATTTGTGAAATATTTAAAGAAATAATTATTTCATTGAATGACACTTGCCTAAACTACAATGATGAGATATTAGATCTTGATCATTGGTTCATCAACAAACATTGCCTTCATGAAAACTATAGTTTATCCTACAATAGTTGTAGGACAACTTTTACATGAAAAACCCTTTTGCTTGAATAGGATTGGGGATTTGTCTAGCAAATCTCCTTATAATCAAAAATGTTTTGATTTATATTATATGGTATAATTTCGGTTGAAAAACCGATAAACATCTCAAAGTACATGATGATCTATCTGGTATTATACTTTCCCGAGGCGGATGTGGTGCCTAGTCGGAGAGCATTGGGGTAGCGGGTTGCAACGTATGTGGTCCGTCCCACTCTCGTCGGTACTGGCCATGACAGCGGGTAGGGATTGTATAATGCCGGAAAAGGTCAAAGTGTATTTTTCTAATTATTAAAATTCGAATAATACGTACTTTGAGAATATACCTACTATTCAAGTAAAAGACATGTTTGTTGATTGATGATTGGATTAATGATTAATTTAATGTGATTAAATTAATTATATCCAATAAACACTCTATTATGAATAGATGTGTATTTCCCTTGGAAGAATTAATTATGTGAATGTGATTCACAATAATTAATTACAATTTGAATATGAGGTGGAGGATCACATAAGTGACATCCATGGTCTCCCGTCAAGGCAAAGGATTCCGTCGCCAGTTGTTGTGTATGGGAGACGCCTGTCCGAAGTGACAGATCCTTTGCATGATTTAATTGAATCGGGTTCTTTGCTTCTCGAAAGAGTAAGGCCGTATACGTAGTGACCCCAATATCGGGTCCTCATATTATTGGGGCGATATTGGATTGCGTATAGCGAGTATTAAGCCTGTTGACGGTTGGTTCAATTAATGACGGGTCAACATCATCTTAGGGGTGGTGGGCCCGGGTGTTAAAGACCGAATTGGGAGATGCAAGTTGGACTTGCAAGGCGGAATGTGTTCCCGCTTCTTTTTATCTGAGTTGTAGGTTCTCATATTATTGGGATGCAACGAAGATAGGAAAGGAGATCCCAGATCTTGCTAGATATATAATGGTAAGAATATCTCTTACATTGAAAGTGATTAAGGGAATGAACTTTCAATGTTGACAAGGCAAGACAACTTTGATATAAAATTCCTAAATCAAAGTAAAACATGTATATATAATATATATACTCTTATGCAAATTTCTTATTTCAGATAATCCATCATTAAACCCACTCAATGTTATACTCAATAATAACCAGTAAAATATCTTGGATTGGACTCATGATCCAGATATTGTACTTGCAATTGGACACATAATGTATGTGGTTGCAGTGTGTAAGTCCCCTCAACATAATGAGGAAGGGCAATTAAATAAGACAATAAGACATCACCTTAGGGTTTGTATGTCTCTATGTTCTTGATCTTTCATCGAGTGTACTTTGGAAGTGACATGTCGATGGTGATCGTAATTGTCGAATAATCCTTATAAAATAAAAGAAGATATTTTGGCATACATATGTTCTCTAGACATTTAATCATGAATGACATGGTTCTCTGCATTATGCAGAATGGTGGCTCGAAAGAGATGATGTATTCAAAATGTTTGAATACCTACCTGAACCTAAGTCTCCATGAGTTAAGATGAATGTAGATATGATGAGTGTCATCATTCTACTATCTATACTCAAGTCATTCATGAAGCTTTATGATATTCATATTGTATGAATTTAATGAAGCATGTATAAATATTGAAATGCTCTTACATTGAATTCTTTTGAATTTAACATAAGAGATCCTTAGTCTTAAGCAATGGTTGTTTATAGATTAAGAGAGTGCAGTGGAAGCATGGGTCGGACCCAAGTAAGAAGGAAAGTCAAAGAGTTGACCTACTTCTGTGACTTCCATATGACATCCAAAGAGTTGGATGAATGCCAATACTGCAATAAGTTGATGTGTTGATAGTATGACTATCAAGTCTGTCTAAATTCCTTAGTGAAGGACTCAGATAGAGCATCAGAATAATCTACATAAATCATTGACTCTGACTTTCTTATTTCATAAGATAAAGTCTGACAATTGTATCCCAATCTTCTAATGACAATTGCAATTGTTGCATATACATATTAGAAGATTAGAAATTTGATCTTAAGGTTTAGTAGTCATCTACATGGATATTGCTGTAATTGTTGCAGCAGTCTCTGTTGGATAGATGGACTTCATATTCTCAGTGGGAGAGCCCTTAGTCTTAGAGAATGTCTCTATGACCTAGATATTAGAATACCCCATTGTTTGTTTCTAAATGTTGGAAATAAACATGAATTCTGAGATAGAACTATCATAAAAGGTTATGATGGATATATTTCAGATAGTAATCTAACATCTAGTGGACTCCACAAAATTAGAAAATTAATGAATGGTTCATTAAGATTTCTAATACTGAAAATCAAACCTTATAAGATCAATAGGAGGATGAAGATCATTTGACAATGATCTGGCATCAAGCCTTGGACATTTGTCTGTTGATTTGATCAATAGACTAGTAAGATACGAAACTTTAGAATGTCTAAAATTTCAAATCTTACATGCTTGTGAATATTGTATTCAAAGTAAAATGTCCAATACACCCTTCTCTAGGAATGGTGTTAGATGTCGAGGTATTCAAGATCTCATACATATTGATGTATGTAGATCATCTATATTATAATAAACATTATGGATATGTGATATCTATTAATGATTATGTATGATATGAGATTTCTTCTCTTCACCTGAGAAACCTTTGAAATGTTCAAAGATTTCATAATTTTGGTTTAGAACCAAAATTTGAAGGAAGAATAAATGAATTTGATCTAACCAAGGTAGCAAGTACCTATTAGATAAAACTCAAAGAATACCTTATAGAGATATGAATATCATTTCTATCTCACTCCTCCTGGTAAACCTGAACTCAATAGAGTTGTAGGGAGATACAATTGGATCATGTGCGACATGATTTGATCAATGATGAATTTTAGCATAATTATCCTCTTAGTTTCCATGTATATATGTGTAGTAGAGACTACAATATATATCCTTAATAAGATTCCATGTAAGTAAGCTGGAATCTAGCACTTGAGAGTGCTACTTCATTAGGAAAATGAAGTATGGTATTGGATACCTACTTTATGACCTTGAGATTCTTAAAAGATCTCATTTCTGAGAATATGATTCTTAGAGGATGACTCTCTTAAGAATCAAGATGAAAATGAAGTATAGGAACTCATTTAATCTTGAGAAGATAATGAGACTCCTGAAATCGGAAACTAAAATGACAATTAAAGATGAAACATTAATACCTCTTCAAATGAGTTTGAGGATGTATTCCATGTGTCAGTTGAGTCTGACAATGATCGGACTTCATGTGATGAAGCTCCTGAGGATCATGACATGGAAAGATGGATATTAGCAATAAAGTCTAAAGTAGACTTCATATACAAGTGTTGTATATGGACCCTAGAGGATCCACCTATAAGGGTTTGACCCATTAAGGTGTAAATGGATCTTCAAGAGAAAGGGAACCTGATGAGAAGGTAGAGACCTTCAAAGCTCGGTTCGTAGCCATAAGCTACACACCGGAAGAGAAGACATTGCTTGCAATGAGACTTGCTCTTCGGTAACCATTCTTAAAATCATCAGAATATTGCTAACCTTAGCTACACAACTTGACTATTGCATCTTCAGGATGTAATTCAAGATTGCATTCCTCTAAGAATACCTCTCTGAGGATATTCACATGAAGTAGCCCCAGGGCTTCATGGTTGAGGAAAGTAAGGTGTGAAAGCTAAATAAATCCATCTGTGGACTCAAATAAGCTTCTTGTTGTTGGAACATAAGATTAGATGAAATTATAAATGTTATGATTTCAAATAGAATCTTGATGAACCATGTGAAGCTTAGTGGGAGTGCCATTGTGTTCATCGTGCTAAATGTAGATAATATCCTAATCATTTGAAATAATATAAGGATGATAATAAGTGTTTTATAGACTGGCTATTCCATACCTTGAGATATGATCTCAAGAATACCTCTTAGATCTTAGTTCTGAAGTTGTTCAGAAGCAAAGAAAAGAGGGTATTGGGATTGTCACATTTGTAGTACACCTTGGACATATTCCATTTTTGGAAATTCTAAGAAAGGCTTCCTTCCCTTGAGATTTGGTACTGACCTATCTAAAGGGATAACACCTCAAAGAATTGAGGAAGTGAATGCTAGAACTTATTGCACTTGTGCATCAGTTACGAGAAGCTAAGTGTATGCTTGATGTGTACAAAAGCCAGATATCTGCCATGCAGTGGGAGTAGTAAACTGTTACTAATCCTTCTATAGAGATAAAACACTTGATTGCAGTAATAACAATATCTTCAAGAAATTAAGATTTTTAGATGGAAATCTAAAAGGTCTTAACTGCGAATACCTTGAGAGATAGTGATCTCCCGGAATAAGGGTATTCTGATAAGGATTATGGAAATACTGGTTATAATAATTATTGAGCAATAATGTCAAGGACACTATAACTGCTTTGACTAGATTGAGTATTGGTTGCATTAGATGCAACATTCGCATTGGATGCGAGCACTGTTACCTAGGGATATGCAAGTGCCGTAAAAGGACTTGGCATAGTCTTTTGGGAACAGAGTGACTGATCAGCTTATCTAGCTATTTCTAAATAGCCTATGATTGTCACATGAGTGTGGGTTTAAATAATTAGCCCATTAATGGCTCTTTGGGCTAGTGGGAGATTGTTGGACATGAGAGCCCACGGCGAGCCATTATGCAATAAATGTTATTGCAAATATCATTTCCTGATCTGAAATGAAGAATAAATAATTTGCATAATAGGTCCCTCTGTACAATTAGGGTTATGTACCATGGCTGTCTTAATGATCATAGAGCTGTTGATTCAATTATTGAATCATAGAGGCTGGTGTTTGGATGAATATCTAAAGGGTTAGATTGAGGACTCATCAAGCACCGTCAAATGATTGTTAAGATGTGATCTCCAGCCTGAGTAGGAGATGGCAATCCTTTTCTCACATAGGCTGATATCTGACCGACCTCTTGATGCAGGTCCTCTGCATAGGAATAGAGATTCGGAGGTGTCAGATTAGTTAGGTCAAAGAGTTGACTTAATGAGATCGAGATAACCAAAGTCCTATGTTGAATGCTGTCACAGCATAGGCACGCATCCTCTGACCGGAGACAGATGTATTGCTATATGTCTGAGTATGTACATTTGGCAGACCAATAGGTTGATGACCTAACCAAGGTCTATACACCGGCGCGCTGGTGTGCATGTAAGGGCATATGAGTAATACGATCTCTCAAAGGGATCATACAGGTTCACTACTGAACCGGAAGACATGAGCTCACTCATGAGATATTGGGAAGAATCAAATTCCGTGCACAGTCGTCTTGCTTTGGAAGCTTGACTGAATTTGTAGGTTTGATATATACTTTTGGAAAGTATATGATCAAGACCTAGGTATGATATATGCTTTTGGAAAGTATATGATCGATACCAAATCCCAATGATCAAATGAGAAACTTGGTGATCAAACCCTGAAGAAGACAGTGTAAAATAGATCTTGATCTTCGGGTTGACCATGGGTCTTCCAGTATGCAGGATGTACAGGTATTGGGAATACCTGAAGGGTGATGTGATCATAAACGATTGTATATCCATGACGCTTCCATTCCGAGGGAGTGATGAAACAGGTCTGGATTTTAGTGACTCCTTTCAGTAGAGAAGCGATCCGGTCTTAGTCCAAGTGTTGGACATTGGTCTGAATGAGATTCAGATTCAAAGAGAAGATTGGATTTGCGGTCTTGATTTAATCAAGCATCTGTGGGAGGTTCGTAAGATCTGGATTTGAGATAAGATCTCAATATCCAAGTCACTATACATGGAATAATACAATCGCCCTGTCCTTATCTCCAAGTATCTGCGGAGAAAGCACATTATTCTTGAAAGGGTTCAAGAATAATTCTTTTGATGAAATATCCAAGCAAGGACTTGATGATTAAATAAGATTTAATTATCAAGTTTGATATGAATATAATTCATATTGTGAAAATGATTATCTAAGATAATTAAATGGGATTTAATTATCAAGGATTAAGAGAATGTGGATAACACTATCCATGATATATGTGTGTTATAAATATGATTTATAATATACATATATAAGAGAGAGAATTTATGTAAATAGCATTTGTTAATTAAAAATGTGGATTGGATTCACATTTATTAATTAATTGGAAATGCAATTTACTAATTAGTTTGGGTTGTGAATATGATTCACATAGTATTCAATGGAAAGATTGAAATATTCACAAATTAATTTGGAATTAATTTGGTGAATATTTATTGTGATTAATTAATGAATAATAAGATAAATAAAATGGAGCAAAATAAACCACCCTCCATAGGTGGCGTCACCCATGAATTTTTCATGGGTGACGCCCCCCATTTTTAGGGAGGTTGGTTGACTCCATTTTTATTTATCACATTATCTCTTAATTAGTTAATGTGAAATTAAATTATGTTGATAATGTTGCAACATTTTTTAATTTAAATTAATGTTGTTGGTTTTAACCAACAACAATCATAGCCATTGATTTAGCATGGACCAAGCATAGCCTTTGGATCCATGTGTCCCATGGATTGAAATCCATTGGATCCTAAACTAATATAAATAGAGGGCTAGTGTAGCCTTCCATGGTACATCATTAAGAGTTGTACAAGGTGACAACTCTCTCTCTCTCTCTCTCTCTTTCTCTCTCTCTTTCTCATTCTCGCCCTCTCTCTCTTTCTCTTCTCCATTAAGTGGCCGTCCACTTTGTGTTGAGAAAGGAGAGACTCTCGGCTTCTTCTTCGACGACTCGTGGATCTCCATCTTCTTTGGAGTTTCTTACTCTAAAGGAAGACAACGGATTTCGTTTGACGAAATCGGGGGAGCCATCGCTTGGATCTTCATCGAGGATTGCGGGAAGGAACGTGACTCATCATCGCGCCCGCAAGTGCGTTCTTCGTGGATCGGACTTAAGATAGGAGGATCTCTACTTTGGGATCTCGCGATCACAACCACGCTTCAAGAGGTATTCCTTGTACTTTGTGGTTTTATGAAACGATCCGAGAAGTGTTCTCGTGATCATGTGGTTTCATCTTTAAAGTTAAAAAATTTTAATTTCCGCTGCATCTAGCATCTAGTACGACTAGTTGCTCCGATTGCATACGATGCGATCGACACGCTTCCGTGATGCGCTTGAGGATTCACAATATCCTTCAGTTTGAACATAATCGATACTTTAGTACCTAAAATAGGATGAAATTGCATCTTGCATCCCTTATTTGCAATCAAAATTTCAAAAAAACTCGCCTCGAAAACCGTGCACGAACCTTGATAGACATAATTCTAGGTTGTTCCTTTGCCTCTTTGTGATCGACCTTGGGACTTTCCAAGTAAAATAAAAATAAAACCACTTGATTAAAATTGAAGAATAATTTTTATGGTTATTTCTTGACCGATTCCGGTCGCCGCCTACAACAAACGAATAATCATTCTTTGAGCACGAAAGATAAAAACAACTTTTTAAAGCCGTGATTTCCGGATCGTTAGATGACACCGTTGCCGGGGAGGCAAACAGCTTAGTTTTGTGTTTTGAAATTTCTTTTTCGGTTTTCCGCATTCGGGTAGTCTGAACCCCGAATAAATACCATCTTATTTCTCGTATTTATTTTTCAACATTTATTTCTCGCATTTTATTTTTGATTGATTTTTCTGAGTCACTCTCTTACATTCTCTCTCTTGTTTTTCTTGCGAGGTACCTGACGTACGTGGAGCGGTTTTCCTAGAAGCCGAAGCATCTTCACTGACATCCGAGAAAGCCACGATTAATTTAAGATCGAGTCGAGTCGTGAGAGAGCGTAGAGTCTAGGTTTTGAATTTCTGCAATTTTATTTAACTGCTCATTTTCAGCGGTGTCCGTTTGGACTCTCGCGCATGTAAAAAGACCTTGAACTTTTCTGTGGTGTGTCGTGGCATGTTCACTCTCCGGTGAGGGTGGGGCCCGACTTGAGTGGCGACTAGGATAGGCCTGCACATACGGCTCTCAGAGCATTTATATTTTTGCTTGTGCTCGTAGGATCTAAGGACACAATGCACTTTAACTGAGACGCACATTAGATCATTCAACTTAGCCAAAATTTAATTCAATTCTTCCCGCTAATAGAACTTTCTGCCTAGGTGCGGTTTTCATCAGCTTGCACGCATTTAGAATAATTTTTCAATTCTGTATTGCATCCCACATGGAGATTGCGAGGAAGCACTGTAAATCTTCTAACTGAGCATACACCATTTTTTTCGCGTGCATCGGCTTTTCCCGAACTCCTCCCTCTTGTTTTATCACATAATTTTAAAGGAAATTGGGACTGGACGGTAGACGTGTATTTGTGCTCATCTAATTTTTCAGTGATCGCCTCATTAAAAATTAGGACTGCTAAACATAACCGATCTTAAGAACCCATAAAATCAAGAATTTCTGCAGGAGAGCAACCCCGACATTGTTTGATTTTATCTTGCAGCGAGGAGAGAGACGCACACTAGGATAGAGCCAAGCCAAGATTTTCATATAGACTACTGATTTTAAAAACGATTAGCTACTTCTCAGTGAGGAATACGGGTAGCCGTTCCATGGTCCGGACTTCCTTAGCAGAGTGGGTGGTTTAAAGGACACTATGTAAGGCTCCGTCCTTAAGAAACACGGGTAGCGATTTTACGGTCCGTACTTACACCTATACTGGCTGAAAGTGGATGCAACTAGTCGTACGAACTCGGGACAGTCTTTAAGGAAATATTGGCACCTAACAGCTCGTCTAAACGGCTTGCAAGACTTGAATTCTCACCAATTAAAACTGACAAGATAATTGGCCGAACTCTAACGGCCTTCACTGAGTGAGTTGGTGAAAGAAATCTTTGTATTGTGTTTGCTTTGTGCGTAGAAAGTAGGTAATCAACGAATACCGCACACTTGTGCCTACATCATAAACCGCAAACCTCTTGTTGACCTCGAGAATGGAAGATTGTGGTAATTCTCGTTGAGACTCCGCGAATCCTTCTCTCACTACCACAAACTCTCCAATCTCAAAAGCCTAGAGAGACTCTTACTCTAGACCTTCTTGGCCTTCGGGAAAACCTTCCCAAGAACCCTATTCCTACAATTCTTTCTTCTTCCTAGAGGGAGGGCAGACCCACACTGTCTCTTTCTCACCAAAACAAATTGAAGAAAACTTTTACATCAATTCTTTCCACTCTATTAACTTGTACCCCTTATATTCTGAAGGTGAAGAAGAAGAGATTCCTCCCAAGATGTCTTCCAAGAAAGATCCTGAAGATGAAACCAATGACGATGCTATTCAGATGATTCTAGCAAGGATGGCTACATCTGAGCAGCAACAACAACTACTGAGGGAGTAGCTAGAACAGTTGAATGCTGGGGAAAAACTGCCAATGGAAGCCGCATACAAACCTGGACAGTACAGAGTGAGGAATTATTTGCAGCCACCACAACCAGAGATCCACTATGAACTGAAGCCACATTTTGTAAGTCAATTACCTCAATTCCATGGTAATACGACTGAAGAGCCATATGAATTCTTGCGGGACCTGGAGCTGATATGTTCTAATCTGAGGCACCCACAAGTCAGCCAAGACTACATTCGTCTTACTGCACTACCTTTCGCTTGAGAGGGAAGGCAGACTACTGGGTGAAGAACTTAGGAGTGACTGTGACTACTTATGAAAGGTTCAAGAACCTATTTCTGAAGAAATTCTACCCCTTGAGTCGGACCAACCAAATGAGGACCCGCATCACCAGTTTCTCTCAGATGCCCAATGAACCACTCTGTGAGGCTTGGGATAGGTTTAAGGACCTGCTACAAAAATGTCCCCACCATGACCTGGATAACAACATCCTAGTCCAGTCACTCTATTCTGGCCTCAACTATGAGACTCAAGGGTTAGTTAGTGCTGACTGCGGAGGGAATTACACATCGCGTAGAGCTGAGACCGTCTGGAAAGTACTGGAGCAGATTGCAGAAACAAGCCGTTCTCAGATTGCCAGTAGAGCATATACTGATTCCCTGAACACCCTTCAAGCCAAAGGCGGAAAGCAGATTGTCGCATAAATAGCGGAGGATCTAATTTCAAACATGCACTTCATAGCCGACAAATTGACAATAGTGGATAAGAGAATGAGCGACATCGACAATAGGATCTCCCAATTTCCAAAGCAGATGGAGGATCTCACTACGAAGGTATCCACGATGGGGATTCCTACTGCACCTACGGTCCCGATATACCATGTGCATCATGTCCAGGAGCAGCCAGGATCAGAACAACAACAACCATGGGCACCGGACCAATCCTATGCCCAAGCTTCCCAGCAGCCACCCCCACCAGTCGAGACAGTCAAAGAAGCCCCGCCTCTGACTTTTGAAATAAACAACATTAGTACACACAGGACACTACCCGACAGGGTAATATGGGGGACCGTCAGCCTTATCAACATCCGCGCACTTTCTATAATGCCACATTTCCTCAGCCTCCACAACACCCTCAGAACACTGCATCTTTCCAGCATCCGAAGAAGCAGCAGCCCTACAATCGCCAGAACCAACCACAGCAATACCATCAGCAACACCAATCTCCCAGACCATCAGCTCAATCATCCAACCCTTCAGAAGAACCGGTTGATATCCAGAGACAAATGCTTGAAGAAATTCGTAGCTTCCGAAATGAGCTGTATGATCTACGGGTGGATGTTAATCATCTATCCCGATGGAGGGATGAGCAGACTATCCAAGCCACAACCATTCCCGCCCAAGTTCAAGATAACCCCAATAGTTTGAACAAATCCCAATCATCTCAACACAATGTCCAAGTATACTATTCAGATTTTTCCACATTTTAACATGAGATCCTTTCGTTTGACAATATCCATGTCATGTCACTCAGGAGTGGAAGGACCGTGGCCGTACCTGACTGGGCTAGGGAATCGGATCATGAAGACTTGGAAGATCAGCCGGAGGGTGCTTCCGAGGAGGATGAAGAAGGACGCCCGAAGATCCCAGCACAAGAGAAAGGGAAAGCATCTATGGAGGTTGCAGAGGACCTTGAACCTCTAGTTGCTGCAAAAATACCTTTGTCACCTTTTCAGCAACCTGATTTTGATTATTATCAAAAATCTTATGATTGTAATAAAAACTCCAAGTCTAATAAAGATGCTGTTATTTATGATTCTTGCCCTCTATCTCCTGTTTCAAATACTTCCATTCCTTTTCCCCATGCTCTTAAGAAGGGAAAACAAAAGAAAAATATTCAGGATGACCCAGTGATGGAAAGGTTCTGCCAGCAAAATATCACAGTCAAAGTACCCTTTGATCAGTATGTGGCCAGTAATCTAGCCTCTCAGAAATATTTAAAGGCAAAATGCACTCCCACCAGGACTCGTACAAAGAGAACAAGTCAATTTGTGGAGACTCACATCTTGACAGTTGCCACTACCAAATGTGTCAAAAACCAGCATCTGCTAAGAAAGAAAAGGGATCTGGGTGCCCATTATGTGGAGAGTCACATTGGCGGCATTGCATTCACACACACACTTCTCGACAATAATTCTTCCGTTAATCTTCTACCCTTAGCCTTATATTATAGATTGGAGTTAGGCCCTCTCAAGAAATCATCATCTTTACTCCAATTTGCTGATAAATCCACTAAAAGATCTAAGGGAGAAGTAAAGAATGTCATCATCATTATCGAGGGTATGAAATACAAAGTGGACTTCACTGTCCTTGATATGGAGACCCCGAACCATTGGAAGGAATCGCAAATCATTCTCGGAAGGCCATTCTTAAGAACCGCTAAGGCTGTATTCGATTACGGTTCTGGCATGATGAAATTCCGTTCTCCGGGCGGAGAAGTAGACTTGGAGATGAAACAAACAAAGTGGCAAAGGCCAGACTCCGAATCCACCACTGAAGATGCCGAAACATCAGAATGTAATCTCCTCAGAACCACTGGGCCGTGGGACCAACTGCTAGACATACAGATGGAAAGCACATCCTCAGAAGAAGAAATAATACACAATGCAGTTTGCGAGATATTTCCAAACATATATAGACACCCAAATTATTAAACTCTTGATGTCACAGAAATCCTCTCGGATTTGTCAGTCCCATCATCTTTGGGACAATCAAGAAATATCGATGATGAGTCGGACGCGGCTCTGGCCGAATTACCATTCTACTTTAGCGATCCGACTCACCTTTCTTCGGAATTGGTAGCTAGCATCTCACACAGTGATTCACCGCCAACCGACACTGAGCCAGATACAAAGATCATTCAGCCAGACTTAATTGATGATTCAGAATTGCCAGAGCTGAAACCACTACCTCCCACGCTGAAGTATGTATTTCTCAATGGACCCAAAAGAAAATTCCCTCTGATCATAAGCTCATCCTTAACCATGGATCATGAGTCTAGATTACTCGAGGTCCTTGAGAAAAATCGAAAAGCCATCGGTTAGACTGTGTTGGATCTCGTAGGAATAAATCCCGCTCTCTGCTCGCACCAAATTGATGTTGAGGATAATGCAAGTCCTTTCCGTGAATTTCAGAGAAGATTAAACCCTAATCTTAGGGAAGTAGTTAAGAAAGAGATAGAAAAATGGTGCAAAGAAGGATTTATATACCCAATTTCTTACTCCAAGTGGGTGGCCCCCCTTCATGTCGTCCCGAAGAAGTCGGGAATCCAGATGGTCACCAACGAGGAGGGGGTAGAGATCGCGACCCGAGTACCCACGTCGTGGCACGTCTGTGTCGATTACAGGTGCCTAAATGCTGCGACCAAGAAAGATTACTTTCCACTGCCATTTATTGACCAAATCTTGGAGAGACTCGCAGGGAAAGCATTCTTCTGTTTTCTTGACGGGTACTCAGGCTACAATCAAGTAGCTATTGCTCTTGAGGATTAGGAAAAGAACACTTTCACATGTCCCTTCGGTACTTACGCATTCAAACGCATGCCATTCGGGCTTTGTAATGCCCCAAGCACATTTCAGTGGTGCATGATTGCCGTATTTATCGAAATGGTTGGTGATTTCCTGGAAGTCTTCATGGATGACTTCTCAGTTCATGGTGATTCATTTGATACATGTTTAGCGCACTTGGACCGAGTCCTCCAGAGATGCAGGGAGGTTAATTTGGTACTATCCTGGGAGAAAAGTCACTTTATGGTGACTGAGGGTATCGTGTTGGGGCATGTCATCTCCAAAAAGGGAATGGAGGTCGACCCTGCCAAGGTGGATGTGATCAAGAAACTTGAGCCACTAACCAACGTCAATTCAGTGAGGTCTTTCTTAGGGCATGTTGGATTTTATCGAAGATTCATCCCTGATTTTTCAAAGATCGCCCGCCCACTGACTGAGCTCTTAGGCAAAGACACCGAGTTTATTGTAAATTACAGGTGTCTAGAGGCCTTCGAGATTCTGAAGAAGAAAATATGTGAATCGCTGATATTACAAGCTCCCGACTGGTCTCTTCCCTTCGAGATCATGACTGATGCATCGGATTTTGCTGTCGGAGCGGTACTTGGACAAAGAAGAGATGGAATTCCTTATGCAATTCACTACGCGAGCAAAGTGTTGGATCCTGCACAGAGAAATTACACAGTGACTAAAAAGGAAATGCTCGCGGTTGTTTGGGCCCTTGAAAAATTCAGATCATACATATTGGGATCCAAGGTGACGATTTTCACAGATCACACGACAATTAGATATCTCATGGAAAAGAAGGATGCCAAGGCATGACTTTTGAGATGGATCTTGTTAATCCAGGAATTTAATTTGGAGATCAAGGATAAACTTGGAATAAAGAATGTTGTTGATGATCACCTTTCCCGAATTGAGTAGAATGATTATCCTGACACTGGACCAATTAAGGAGACTTTTCTAGACGAATCAGTTTGCGTTATTGATTCAACCCCATGGTATTCTGACATAGTGAACTATCTTGTCTCCGAGAAGGTTCCCTTTGGTTGGACCAAAAGAATGATTGATCGATTAAAGTCTGATTCAAGAAAGTACCATTGGGATGATCCTTTCCTTTTCTATGAAGAACCGGATTGTGTCTGGCGAAGATGTATTCCTCAGGAGGAATATCAGAGTGCCCTCACATATTGTCATTCTCTCGAGGCTGGAGGACATCATTCGGGAAAAAGAACCGCGCACAAGGTACTCCAATGTGGATTTTACTGGCGGACCTTATTTCAGGATGCTAATGAATTTGTACGGTCATGCCCGATTTGTCAAAGAATGGGAGGGACTGTGGGATATAGAGATGAAATGCCCATGCAACCAATGATTTTCTGTGATGTTTTCGATGCATGGGGGACTGATTTTATGGGTCCCTTTCCCAATAGCAATGGATTTGAGTACATCTTGTTAGCGGTTGACTATTTATCAAGATGGGTAGAGGCTATTCCAACCCGAACCGCAGATAGTAAAGTGGTTTGTAAGTTTATTAAGGATAATATCATTGTAAGGTTCGGGATACCAAAAGTTTTGATTTCTGATTGAGGTAGCCACTTTGTGAATAAGGAGATAAGATCTTTGGCTAAGGAGTAAAGATTTTAGCATAGAATAGCCAACCCATATCATCCACAATCTAATGGCATGGCAGAGGTTTCTAATAGAGAGGTGAAGGGAATTCTTCAGAAGTTGGTTCGTCCAGATAGGAAGAATTGGTCTAAGCTGTTGGACCATGTTCTATGGGCCTCTAGGACATCCTATAAAACTCCACTCGGTACTTCACCTTTTAGGATGATCTATGCCAAGCCATGCCATCTACCTGTAGAATTAATTCACAAATTAGAATGGGCGATTAAAAAGTTGAATTGGAGTTGTCACCTTGAGAAATTATGTCGAGACCTAAATCTAAATGAGCTAATTGAAATCCGAAATCGGGAATATGACAACAGTGTGATTTATAAGGACAAGGTCAAGAGGCATGATAGACACATTCGAGACAAGACCTTTGTCCCTGGGCAGAAAGTGTGGTTATTTAATGCTCGGTTAAAGATTTTTCATGGGAAACTAAAATCAAAATGGACGGGTCCTTACATTGTCATCGATGTGCATACCAATGGAAGTGTAGATATTGCTGAACTCAAAGAGGATGCACAACCTTTCTCAGTAAATGGACAATTGCTGAAGCCATATATTGAATCACCCAAAGAGCAGACAGTTCAAGTGGAGGCCATATATTTCACACAGAGCAAGGACATTGAAGACTCATCAGATCAGACCCACCCTCTCTCCCAACCACATCAGTCCCCTTGTACAGCTTCTTCCTCTACTTAGGACAAGGCCTAAGTATGGGGGGGGGGGTCGATTCTATCTGTATATACCATCCTTCTCCTATCTTCCGATCACCTCACTTCCACCCTTCTTCTACACTTAGGCTGACTAGAGCCTAAGTATAGGGGGAACCGACACTCACCTGTATATACTCTCCTCATTTTTCATATCCCGACCGCCTCTTCTGCGCTCTTCTTCTATACTGAGACTATTCACAGTCTAAGTATAGGGGGGCAGACCTTTGTATATTAATTTTGCACTCTCTTACGCTTAGCCCGAGCTATGTCTTCATTACGCTTTTTGTGCTCTGAGGACACATCACTCGCTAAGTATAGGGGGGTCTGTATATATACCTTGTATATATTTTTACCCATATCTCGTACTTTCGCCTAAGTCTATATGTATTTACAGGGTGGGTAATAAAAAAAATCGAGAGAAAGAAAAGATAAGAAAGAGGATTTTTGCTACTAACACTAACTCTGCCCAAATTTTTTTAAAATGGCTTCTTATTTGCATTGAAAAAAATCCCTTGCAAAAAAATGTGTGTCTGCATTTCATACTTGCACTTCATCCTGCATCACATTCATCGGCATCTATGAAAAGGCATTGGGTTCTGAACCGAGTTGTGAGCAGAAACTGAAAGTGGTCTAGACTTGACCTTAATCCACCTAATTTTCAAAGGAACTTCACCGAGAAATAGGATTTTAAGAGCTTCAGGTATTTTGACTTAATTCTTTAAGTTCCACATGACAATGTGCAGCGTTTGACTCTTAGTGTCTAACCTGGTCTCTTCATTCTAGGTACAACTCTAGAATAGGGAATTAATTTGTACTCTCGCACTATGCACTTAGCTCAATTCAGACGAGATGTTGGAAGACTGTGTGAGTCTCTTTTCTGGTAGCGTGGAATTTAAAGACTGGAGTATGGGTTGAAATAAAGCTTCAGAAAAGGGATTGACGACTGGGCACAAATTTTTCTAAGACCCCAAAAAATGTACGGAATAAAAAGATTCTATATCCGTAGGGGCAAAACAAGATCCAAGCAGAAAACCACCAAATATTCCAAATACAAAGAAGCATTACCAAATAAAATCTGACCAAAAAGGTCCAAGATTCAAGAAAACTTGCAGATCTTGGTAGAGACTCGGCTACACTGGCCTCTTCACAAGGAGAGGTGACTACACTGGCCACCCTCCAGTTCTTTTCTCCTTCTTCTCACTTCTCTCCCAATTCGATTGTGAACACATCACGATAGACCTTAGAAGGAAATACCTGACTCCCCGAGGACGGGTTGCTGGAGAGGAGAGGAGCATGGTAGTCCAGCATTCTGGATGGGAAGAGCTAAAACCTTTCACACACATGAGTCGGTTATTCAATGATCATAGGGTATATTTTGGGAAGAGGATTGATCTAAGATGACTTCTGAGCCGAAACTGTGACAATGATGTGTAGAACTTGAAGGCTGTTGATTTTAAAATTCTAAGTCTCACAGAAGTTCCGACACAAAAATAATCCAAAGGTCGAGTTTAGTTTCACTTTCACCTTCAGTTCATGGTCTTGATATGGAACCCAATCTCATTTCACCTCATGGCATTTCTTTTGATGCTCAGGGACGAGCATGATTTAAGTATGGGGGGGGGTGATGAATCCGAGATTCATCACTCTAAATCTCATTTATTAAGCTCAAATCCCTCAAAAACATCAGCATTTCTGCATTTATTCTACATAATTAGCATTCATGCATGTTTTCATAAGAATTGCATTTTATCCATAATTTCTGCACAAAATAAGAAGCCAAAAATCCAAGCCAAATTTGACCTATAAATAGCCTAACTTCCCGAATTTTTAACTCTTTCATGCTAACTCTGAATGATCCAAAACCACCTCCATTGTGTACATATCACTCACAAGAATAAATAAAAGATACAAAAATCACTAACCCAAATAAGTGGACCAAAAACCCAAACCCTAGTTTCAGGATTTTCGGACTAAAAGCCACATATCTTCCCCATCCAGTGTTCGATTTGATCCTACTCACTTTTAAGTACATTCAATTGCCTTCAAAATAAGACCAAGTTCAAGTAAATCAGAGCTCATATGTGAAAGTTGGGCTTTGGGCCTCTTTTGTATATTGTGTATTTTAGCGGTTTTTGACCTTACATTTTATGTACATATTTTCTTAATTAATAAAAATCCAAAAAAGTTAGATTTAGGTGTCTTTATTTATCTTTGATTTCTCCATATTTTTTTTTCGGATTTTCTATTTGATTTAAAAATGACAAAAAAATTATAAAACCCAAAAATCAAGGTACTCTATGTACATGGGATACCCCAAAAAATCATTTTGTGCATTTGATCGATTTTGGTTCTGATGTCTTCATGAAAGTTGTAGATCTCATCAAGACGAGCATTTTTCGTGAAGAAAATTTTTCGATCCGAGGATGTTTACTATTTCTTTTTGATTTTACAAAGTCTTTTTCTCTGATTTTTTTGGTGATGACACGTGGCCGCCCCTGGGGCCGCCACATGTCAACATTTTTTTGAGATTTTTTTTATTCGTTTTTACTAAAAATTATTAAAATAAAACCTCTGCGCGTGCATCGCACGTGCCTCCCAGGCACGTGCTCCACACGTGCTCGGCCCCCTTCCGCCTTTTGCGCCACAAGGCACCAGGAGGGCTGTCCAATCTCGGCCGATCGGACGGCCCACCTTCAACGTCAACCTCCGAATCTTCCGCCGCCTCTCCCATTCGTCTTCGCGCCGCCCCCTCCATAACCTCCGCTGACGACCTCGCCAACCACCCCCACTCCTCGCAACCGACGCTCCGCCTATCTCGCGCCGCCAGCCGCTCGTCCCCCTCTCTCCCATATAAAGAGCGTCGCCGCCACCGTTCCCCTCATCCGCCGTTCTCCCTCTGGTCGTGACAGCCTCGTCGACATAATCCGAGGTGCTCACCTCATCGCAGCAAAGCCTTTGCCGCTGCCCCTCTCCGGTCAACCACCATCGAGCCCTCTCCTAGGTACTTTCTCTCTCTCTCTCTCTCTCTCTCTCTCTCTTTCTATCTCCGTCGAGCACGACAACCACCCACTACTTCAAGTTCTTCTCCAACGACATCGACAACGCCTCCGATATTCATCGAGCCAAAGCGCCATCATCTCCACCGACTTACTTCGCTACGAATCTGCCTCCACGCCACCTGCGACTTCTCCGGTCAACCGCAACATCGCCTTCCTCGACGACCACCGGAACAACAATCATCGCCCTCGACAACGCCTCCTTCCGACCTTCTTCCTCTGCCGTACCCTCAATTGACTCACCCGCACCTTCAACAACCGTCGCTCGCTAACGACCTTCAAGCTTCACACCACCGGAGCTCAGCCCTCTTCCAGACGCTCGGCCGCCTCCTCCGCGTTCCTTCCGCCAAAGCTTCGATACCGGAGAGGCACCCCTCCCCGCCGCAGCGTTGGAGCTCCGCCTTCGCTTCACCAACTCCGTCGTGCGGTCGGGCGCTCATGATCGAGGCCCTCCCCACGTGAGAGGCACGTGACGGGAGGGATCACATGACAAGCGTCAGCCCCCGGGTCACGTGCTCCGCACGTAACCGCGAGGTAATTTGCAAGAAGCCCCCATCAGTTCCATATTGCGCCGCAGTCCCGCCGAATTGAGGGCACGTGCCAGGCACGTACCCCTCTGGAGAATTTGCAAGAAGACCCTCTGGGCTATTGGTAATTTCAAATAGGTCCCCCTCTGCATATTTCTTTTATATTTATTTCTTGCAAGTATACCCCTGTGTTCCTCAGTTATTTTTGACTTTTCTTTACATTATTTTATTAATCCAAAAATTGCATGATGTTTATCATTTAACTCTCTACAATTTGACATATTGTGGGAATTTTTGTGATCATTGGTTAATTAATAATTAATTATTCTGTGGAAATTTTCATATTTTGGTCATTTCTTGCTCTGAAATTGTTATTTGATTAACCACTGCTCTAAAAATTCTAGAAAAATCGTATTTTGTAGAGTTAATTGCGCTTGACATTGTGCCAAAAAATATTTGCATTTGCATTCATGATTTGCCCTGTAAAAATCATTTTGCACATTTCACTATTTAATTTTTAATAGGTATTAGATCTCACATTTTTTAGGTTTAGGATTTTTCTGAGATCAATCACTAGTGACAGATCTTAAATAATTTTGGTCCTCGAAAATAAGTAGGTTTAATATTTATCATAATTAAATATTAAAAATCATTCTGTTTGCATTTAAAAATTCATAAAAAATTCATTTTACATTCAAAAATCCCAGAAAAATTACAGTGCGTTCATTGCATCATAATCAACATTGTGGCCAAGTTTCGTATTTTTCGGACATCGTTTGAACATAGTCGATATTTTAGTCCCTAAAATAGACCGAAATTGCATCTTGCCTCCCTTATTTGCATTAAAAATTTCAAAAAAAACTGCCTCGAAAACCGTGCACGAACCTTGATAGACATAATTCTAGGTTGTTCCTTTATCTCCTTGTGATCGATCTTGGGACTTGCCCAAGTAAAATAAACATAAAACCACTTGATTAAAATTGAAGAATAATTTTTGTGGTTATTTCTTGACCGATTCTGATCGTCGCCTACAACGAACGAATTATCATTCTTTAAGCACAAAAGATAAAAACAACTTTTTAAAGCGACGATTTCCGGATCGTCAGTCGCTGCCCCTCCGCCCGTGCAAGCCCCCTCCAGCAGCGCCACCTTCCCGCTGCCACCACGCCTGGCGACGCCACACCTCCCCTGCAAACCGCCGTGCGCCACTCGTCCCTCTAGCCGGCGTTTCGCCGTGCCACCGCAGCGTTGCAACGCGCGCCTCCCTCGCAGCATCCACCGCAGCCCTTCCGTCCAGGCAGTGCCCGACCCCGACAGCCGCTCGACCTCCTGCCCACGACTCCAGCTGCCGAGATCGCGTTGCCGCCCCTCCGTCGAGATTGCCACTAACCCGCCGAAGACCACCTCCTCGTTGTCCCACGACCAGCGTGCAATTCCCATGGCGACGGCAGCAACCAAGCACAAATCCCCTTTGGTTTGCTTGAGGAAACGAAGAGGATGAAACCCTGGAAGTTGGGTTGTTATTAAAATATTGGAAAAATATTAGTGAAATCCCTGGAGTTGTTCAAAATTGCGTAAGAGTCCATGTTCTCTAGAAGATCACGTGCTTGGCACGTGCTACTTGGGTAGCATTCATTGTTCATCTTGCATTTTACTTCTTGTCAATTTCAATGCAAAACTTTCAAATATTTGTAGTTACGTCCTTGTACGTCTAGACTTTAACTTGCATGATCTCTTTGAATGAAATAAATGTATTTATTGTTCGAAAAATTCTCAAAAAATTGTGCATGCTCCTGCTATTGTTTTTGTCATTGTATAAATTTTTCATGAATTTTTTTTGACGTTTGATATTTTTAAAAAATAAAAAACAGTGTCTTTTTAATTGCCCGAAATTTGAAAATTCATAAAAATTTGAAAAATTGCTTAGAAATTCTAAAACAGATACTGTAGGTGTATTTTGGTGTATTTTAATTTTGGAACAATTTTTATGCATTTTCCATTTATAAAAATCAAAAATTGTGAAAACGAACATTCTTAAAAAATTGTAGAAAATTATAGAAAAATCGAAAAATTGTGATTTCAATCTCCGTTTGTAGATATTTACTTGTAGTTTAATATAAAAATAATTTCCATGAATATTGGGCACTTAAAGTATTTTTAAGTTACAAAATATTCTTATATGTCCACTATTTCCTTGTTTTGTACTGTTTTTTTAAAAAATCACATAAACATCAGAAAAATTCGAAAAAATTACCAAAAACTTTTTAAAATATATAAAACACAAAAACATTTTCTTTTTAATTTTCTCAATATTTTTGACCTTTCGAAAAAATACAAAAAGAGTGTGGTGTTGTGTGTTTTATCCTTTGTGCCTTGTTTTGAAAATTAAATAATATAAATAAATAAATAAATATAAAATAAAAACCACTAAAAAATCATTTCCGAAATTTGGCTCCTTAGTTTTTAAATTGTGCCCCTTGTGTTCGGCCCTGGTCGCTATACCAGGTAAAAAGAATAACAAAAATCGCTTACATTCATTTTCATTGATTCAATTATCTTTCTTAAGTGGTTAAAATAGAAATTTTTCTCGTTGACCGAATTGATCGATTAAGGACGACTTCGTGATTTATTTTCTACCTTAGTTGCATCGATTTTCGGCTCATCAAAGACATAAATCATGCTGAGTAAAATAGAGTCTATACTATAGTAACTTGGATCAATGAATAGGAAGTTGATCGCCCCCCTATACTGAGGATCAACTAATCCTTAGTATAACAAACTATATACAAAGCATGAAGGATCGAGGTTTAGAATGCACAAATCAACAACTCTTCTTGTCTCTTCTATATTTGGGATAAAATATCCCTAAGTATAGAATATAATATTGACAGATGAGGAGACAAGTAAGGGGATAAAGAATTAAATACGAAATAAAAACCTTTACTTAGGATAAGTACCCCTAAGTATATGTAACGACATGAGTAATAAAATAGAACGGAAAATAACAATACGATGGCAACACCCCCTATACTTAGGATAAAGTACATCCTAAGTATAGCGATAAATATCCGACGACAGATCTGGGGTATAGGACACCATGTAAAAGAAGGAAGGAATAAAAAGATGCAACACATATATACAAGTGGTATAGAGTGTTGAGGTGCCTCTCAACAAGCACTAGGTTTTACGCTCTGATGAGCGCTAAGTCAACTCGAGTTAAGTTTGAAATAATGGTGTCGTTGTGACCCAAATCAACCAAGCAGATCAACGAGAAAATCCAACAACTAAGATATAAACAATCAGTGTAAGCAGTTTTACTACTTTTATTTACCTGGTATAACGACCATGATAGAACACAAGGAGCATAATTAAGAGAGAAGTAGTGTGATTTCAAAAGAATTTTATTATTTTTAGTGGTTTTTAATTTTCAGATTTTTAATTTTCAATGAGAGAAGAAATAAGAACAAATGATAAAAGCACTCATACATAACTTTTGTATTTTTCTAATAGGTCAGAAGCACTCAAAAAAATACAATAAAAATATTTTTGATATTTATATGTTTTATATTATCTTCGACATTTTTTGTGAAATTTTAAAATGTTTTTGTAATTTTCTAAAAATCAAATAGCGAGAAAAAGAACAAATAGTGAGCAACCAAGAGTAATTTGCAAGTTAAAAATACTTAAGATAACCAAACTCCTAGGGGATGCAAGGAAATATCTACAAAAAATGCTAAAATGAATATTTTTTGGATTTTTCTACAATTTTATATAATTTTTTATAAGTTTTTAAGTGTTTTGCAATTTTTATGGTTTTTATAAGGTATTTTCAAACAAAATTAATATTGGAGGTAAAAGACACTAAAAGACAAATACCCTAATTTTTATGGAATTTTTAGATGATTTTTCAAATATTTATAATATTCTTAAAACAAGCATAACACTTTTAGGGGGTTTTGAATTTTTAATAATATAAAATGAAATCAATTTGACAAACTAAAATTACCATGTAAATATCAAGCAGGCAGGAGCTACCAGGTATTTTGTAGAATTTTAGGGCTAATTTGCTATTTATTGCATTAAATAAAAGAGAAATAGTCAAAAATAGTGTAGAGGGACCAAAATGTAAATACTTTAAGTTCTATGACTGAGCAGATAAAAAATATTTAAAATCCAAGGCTAAATATGCTAATAATCCAGGATGTCCACGCGTAACACGTGACTCACAGCTCATAGGGTACAAGTGCAAATAATCAAAACATACTTTGATTCCATAACAGATAAAAAGTTCAGTACATAAATGGAAAATGTCCCAGAAAACACGTGAAGCTACACGTGATGAAAACTCGACTGGACTAAAGTGCATATAGATAAACTATAGGGGTCTGACTGCAAATATTCTCAACTACACATCACGTTTATTGGACTAAAGAGAAATAAAAAGAACATACAAGGAAAAGAGGAAAAATACACAGGTTCGCGTGATTGGCGCGTGAGGAAACTGGCGGCTCTGATGCGTCTTTGGAAAAGATTTGGTGTCTACGGTGGAGGCATGTGTGTATGGTTCTCATGAACCGTTAAGACGTGGATCTAACGGTTCTGATCATTGGTGAGCGTGCGTATCAGATACACGTCAAAAGAGAATTCGACGCTTTAGAAAAGGGTGTGGTCAGACGGTTCTGATTCAATTTGGAGGAGTGCCTTCTGATCTGACAAGTGCGAAGCCTGCTGGAAGAACATGTAGTAGGGGAGCTTTGATCGAAGATGGGCATCGAGCGGGTGGTCGGGTTGGTGCTCCAAGGGGTCCATCAACTTCAGAAGGGTGCTCCACGTCTAATGAACGGCTCTGATGAGAACGATGATGAGCAGATGGTCGGAGCGGTGTTGCTCCACCTGGAGGTGCTCTGCCTGAGCAGTTGGGGCACCAATTGGGTCTCCTTGCGTGCTTCAACACCTGCAGAGGAAACTAGGACTCGGGGTCATAGCTCCGTCCCATTTATTGCTTGGAAAATATCAAGAAGCGAGGAGGAATGGGGATTTGATCTCCTGCATATGGAGGAAGGAGATCAGACCTTAATCTCGCTCTGACGAGTGTTCCTAAGGAGGTTAGGTCGTGAGGGATGGTGATGGGTGAGTTGGCGAATCGATTGGTGCAGGGAGAGGTGTGTGACGGGACTCCGGACCTGGTGGTCGGAGCAGATGAAGTGCAGAGGTAGATATTGACGGAATCGAAAGAGAACAGGAAATGGAAGCAAGATAATGGGTACCTGGAGTTGTTGATGTGTTCAAGAACTTCAAGTGAGGCGGACAACGAGGATATAGCCTCGACCAAGATGCGGATGTTTGGGAGGCTTGTCACGACGGAGAACTCTGGCCATGAGCTGAGGAGGTGAAACCAGGCGCTCACAGAAACTACAAAGGGGATCTTCAAGGAGCTGTCACTTTCCTAGAGGTGGCTAAGGGGAAATGGTGGCGCAAGGCATGAGCTGCTGAGCTCGGGAAGAGGAAGAGACTATATATACAGTGGAATTCTAGGGTCCAGAAAGATCGGAAGATTCTGTGGAATCCTAGCTTGATCTGGCTACGCCTAGGGATCTACGAGGATCATGGATCATAGGAGCATAATCGGGTGCATGAATCGAGGCAAGAGGAGGTCTGACCCAATCGAAAAAAGGGGAGAAAACAGGTCCAGTGAAGGTGAATCAGGTCGGGTCAAAAACAATAAGATGTGAGTTGCTAAGTACTGGCCTGACAATTCAGGCTCACTGTCGCTGAGGCGACTACTCGAATCCTCTCATTATTCAACAATTAACCCACACAAATAATTAAGAAATTAAAAGCAAGAGTTAAAATTTATTGCACCCTACTAAGACTGTATAGTGGCAAGCAAGTAGGGGTCTATCACAAGAAGTAAAGGAGTGGAGTAGGCAAGAAACAAGTCAAGCACCATATATCTTCTTAAACACTTAGCAAAGTTGCAAGTTTTGTAGGTTTTACTTTTATATTTTTATTTGATTTCTGACTTTTATATTTTTATATTTTGATTTTTAATATTCTAATTTTGTATTTTCTTTTTATATTTTATATTTTTATATTTCCTTTTTCCTTTAAAAATATATAAAGTAATATAAAGGGTATATATACACGAGGGATAAGAGAGAGATAATATATGTATAAAAATAGGCAAAATTCAGGAAATAAATTGTTTTTGTGTTTTTTATATTTTTCTAATGTTTTTTTGATTTTTTCTATATTTTTGCTAATTTTTTTGGTATTTTTAAAGTCCAAAATACTCAAAACAGGGAATAAATTATACACCCAAAATTAAATTGGAGATAAAAAATATGAATAGTAACCAAAATTCTCCAAATTAATTTTAAAATAATGATAATAAAATAGAGAAAATTCAAACATAGAAATTATATTTTTCGGATTTTTATGGATTTTTTATATTTTTATAAAGGTTTTAAGCATTTTACAATCTTTGAGTTTTCTTTTATATTTTTTAGTGATTTTTGGTCTGGATATGTAAAATACTTAAATAAATATGAAAGATATTTTTTTGGAATTTTCAAAAAGGTTTTATATTTTTTTGTATTTTCAAATGCAAATAGGAATATAAATGCATGTTTTTTATTTTTTATAAATATTTAAATGCTTCAAAAATGTAAAACAAAAATATCACATTAAAGTTCAATGAAACAAGAAGCTATGATATTTTTTAGATTTTTTTAGGGGATTATATATGCATGTAATAATTAAAGATGACAAAAAGAAACTACAATAGTTGCAAGGGAATTTTTATAAATGGATAAAAGTACGAGAGCCAAAGTGTAAATTTCACAGAAATATATAACACATGCAAAAGTTAATGGATCGAATAGTAATACACAAAGCCGTGAGGGAACCCCTACAAATTCGCCAAATCTCACGTGTAGAAACACATGTACCTGGCGAGGACCTTATTGTAATTACCACCAAACTTACGGGCTAATATGAAAATCCACCAAAAAGTTATAAATACATTATAAAATTACAAGACTAATCTGAAATATGTGAAACCCAAAGGGTCCTGCCGCAAAATTGCCACTTCGTGTGACGCGTCACATGAGGTGACGTGGCGTGGACCTAATAGTAACTATAGAAAGCACCGGGGTTTTGTTGTAAATTTTAAAAAATAAAAGTAACTGCAAATGAAAGTTTCTGGATCAAATATTAAATAGAAAAAGTGTGTGGATTAGGAAGCAAAATACCCACGCCTATAGTAGGAACGGACGGTGTTGATGCTGTCACTAAGGCAACGTGTCCTCCCGAGAAGCGACGATGATAGTTAACCTCCAAAGGTTGGGATTAGATTGACCGGGGCGATCCGACTGTGAAGACGCGTGGAGATCCAACGCCTAAGACCTAAAATGGACCGACGTTCATGATCTAACGACAGTGAGAGAGGGAGGATGAACTGGTAAGGAACACCGACAAGATGAACTTCGTCGAACTTGATCGACCTGCTCCAGCTTCCCTTCAAGATCTGAAATGGTCGGATGGGTTCCTGCGATAATCCTCTAGCTGCTGGTGGCGACAAAAGGAGCCGGCGGCCCCCAGATCTCCTCCACAGCAACAAGGTCGAGGACGAAGCCCAGGTTGGTCCAGCGAGTGGTAAAATCACCCCCAGGTGATTCTTTCGATCAAAGCACCTATAGGAGACGTTAATAAGGTTGGGGGAAAAATGCCTCGACCCTCTAGTGGGCAAAAAAGGGGCATACATCGGCTGAAAGAAGCCTCTCTGGCGAGCGGTGGAGAAGTAGAGGAGGAGAACTTGCTCTTTGCGAGAGCAAGGTGGGTTGAGGTGTGTCAGGTGATAAGAGAATGGTGAGGGAGAGAATGGAGGTGCCAGAGGAGTCAGAGCATGACTGTGGTGGTCAGAACGGAGCGGCGGAGCCGGGGCTCCGGCGATCGAGAGATTTTAGGGATTTTGTACGAAATGATAGAGATTTGATGCTATAAAAGATCTACGCTACTCTATTGTACTCTAGGGAATTTAAGATACAAAGAAGGGGACAAGAAGCTCATTGGGGGAACGTCGGAGGGAAGCTCCGGCGAAGTCACTCCGGTGAACTGGATCGGCCTCGATTCAATGCCAAACACCAAGAGAAGATTCACACGATGCTCCAGTTGTCACCAGGAAGATAGGGGAAATCTTAGAGCTATGGAAAAATGGCAGAAGAGGGATCAAAAATCGATGGGAGGCCGGAGTGTGGTTCTAATGCATATTGACGAGTGGCTCCAAAGAGCGAGGCATGCTACTCTATGTAGTGATGTACCCAAGGAGATGCTTGGGCGTGTATCACCGACAATCAAGGAGCAAAAGTCGTCAAGGAATCGAATCAAAAAGATGAAAAGATCAGTCTCCAAAAAGGATCGAAATCGAGGCAAAAATCAGATGTTAGAGGCGCAGGGGTTGGTCAGAGAGTTGATCCTCGGTCAACTCTTCGACACACCTGGTTGGTCCACTTGGACCAACCAGGAAAAACCCCCAGAAAACGATTTGTAAAATTAATAAAAAATAATAAATGATTTTATTAATTTTAGATTATTAAATAAAAAAGTTTGTTATTTTTGAAAGTATTTTATTCTGATTTTTATTTATTTTTTGAGGTTTGGAATTACAAGTTCCCTTTTAAGGTCTATACATAGGTATATTCATCTATGTTTTATGTATTCTATTCTTATTTTGTATTTTTAATTTTATTAACTTTGTTCACTATTTTATATATTTACAACTTATATTTATAAACTTAAATATATTATAATTTAATTTTTCTTAATCAATTTATACAAATAAATAAATAAATATATAATATATATAGGTATAGATATAAACGATTCATCTATGTATTTTCTACAAGTATTTTATTTTTATGCTTTCTTGATGTTTTTATTCCACTTTTAATATTCACGCGTATTGTAAATAATATTTACAAAATTATAAAAATATAAAAATATCTAAATAATGAATAATAGATAAACATAATATTTTAATCGGTACAAATATACATTAGGGGTCCAAAACCTAACTTTCAAACAGTAACTTTAAAAAATATAAAACCACCTTCATTAAATAGCATTAAAAGTTATATACAATTAAGGGTGATTTTGATATATTTTGAGTTTTTATTTGAGAGATATGGGTCTGGGAAGTTGGGATTTTGGAAACTTATTACGGGTATATTTTGTACATATTATATTATTTTTATATGAAATTAATTTTGTATTTTTCTATATTCAATTATCTATAACTTTGTGTCCAAAGATTCTTTTTTTGAAGTGTACTAGAACGAAGTGTACTAGAACTAAAAATAGCTCTAAAAATGAATAAAGAATGAATTAAATAAAAGAGATTTTTATTGTATTTTGGTCCTTATCTCCTCCTACTTTATTTCTTGTCGACCTAGTCATCGAGATGCCTAGGTCTCAGAGTTTCGGGTCATAAAATATTTGAAATATTTTATTATTTCTATTTTTTTATTTATTCTACAATTTTGTCTTTAAAAATCGCTTTTTATACACCATATACACAATAATGCAAGAATGATAAAATGCATGAATTAAGCATATTTACATGCATTGTTTTTAAGGCCAAAATGATATAATAAAGATGATGAAATGGAGATTCATCTTTCTTCTATACTTGCCTTTACCAGTCCCTAGAAAACACTTATGCAGTAAGTACATAAAAAGAAAAACAAAGAAAATAAATAGAATAAAATTGGATTATTTTTAATTATCAAACTTGTCTTCACAAAATCGAAGTTTGGAGCTTAAGTCGGACCTTTGGTATTTTAGTATGGGCAGAAGCTTAATGAACCGGATTTGAAATCCAACAGACTTTGAGAATCCCGAAACTCTGCTCAAGGCCGCTCAATAGCCAGGTCAGAATACTTCAACTCATACGCAAACCCTTATGACTATGAATCTGACTCGTACAGTAGAAGTGATGGTGTCTCTCCCCAACTGAAATGACAAAGAGACTGACTTCTCCAGCATGACAACCCGGTGATTCCCCAATCCAATAACTCATTCCTCAAGGAGTGGGGTATTCCCTTCTAAGTTCAAGTGACAACGAGCTCAAGAGGAGGAGGTGAGGAGAAGAATGGATGGTAGCCAGTGTAGCTACCTATCCTATGATGCAAGACCAATGTAGTCAAGTCATCCAGCTGTAGGCTCACATTATTTGACATTGAAGCTCAAGCATGCTTATTGATGATACAAATATGTACACTCCGGCATGCATTTTTATTTTTGTACATGCTTGTCCACTTTTTTTGGGAGTTTTTGCTTTTTGCATTTTTTTTTCAAATACTATATACAACAACATTTACATAAGGAGTTTTTCCTCTTGAGCCAGTAGACTATCCCTCTTTTGAAGCTTTATTGTAATCCACACTCTCCTGTCTTCAGAACTCATCATCACCAAACGGGTTGGGGTGTACTTCCCTCCCTAAAGGAGGACAAATATTTTCCACTTGTGTGTGTCTCATATCAGCAAATCCAACCCCCTCACCACTCCAACTGAGTTGAGACAATTGAAAGGTGCATTTTTCCAAGTTCGGTCATTATCGACAAGAGTCGTGTGTGTGATCCGAAATACTCTACTTAGGCCGTCAAGAATCCATAGAACCAAGTCTCGTGATCCTCAAAGAATTAATTCAACTAGACCTGAAGTACCTCAATTCCAGCTCCGATAAGGTTCCTGTTAATTAGGTAGATTTAAGGTCCAACCAAGCTCTAATCTTCAGATTTTGCTTAGACTTGTTCGATTATCAAACTCAACCTAAAAAATGCTAATGCTATCCAAATGCCATGCAGAATGCAAAAAATATTTTTGTGATGCAGTTTTTAAATATTTTAAACTTTTTATTGATTTTTGAAAAAAAGATGATGCATATGCATTTTTTGGGTTTTTCAAACAGATTTTGCAAATGTTTTTGGATTTTAGTTTTGCAATTTTTTTTAGGAATTTTTGAAAATAAAAGATTTTGGATAAAGACTAGGTACAAATATTTACACAAGGATGCATCCGATATTTACAATAATTAGGTTTTAAAGAATTTACAAGGGGTAAGTGGTCAACTTTATATATATATATACATATATTATGAATTTTGGTGTGATGTTTATATTTCCCCAAACTTTATTTGAAAAGGGATTTTCAAACAATTTTGAAAACAATAGTCCAAAATAATTTTACAAACATTTTTACAAACACGTACAGACATTTGAAAATCATTTTGCGAAGGTTTTCCAAACATTATATATAGATTCTTCAAATATTTTTGCAATCATTTTTCAAACCATTTGCAAATAATTTTTTAAACATTTATATTTTATACAAAGAAAATGATTTTTTTCAAACAAAATGTCTTTACAAAGGTTGAAAATATTTAACAAAATATTTTCAAAATAGTTTTCAAAAGGTTTTTCAAAAGGATTTTCAAACTATTTTTTCAAACATTTTGTAAAAAAAATTTTCACCCGACTTATTAAACAATAAGTAAAAAAAGAATCTGAGGAATAATAAACATCTTTTTATTAAGGTTTTTAATGAATTTTCATAATATAATTATCCATAATTATTAACAAAAATACGAAAGTACAAGTTATGGCTTAAAGTATATACGCATTATAGATGTCCCCCATATACTTAGCTTGAACTATATCCTCATAGATCAGAGAGAAAAGAGAAGACATAACTCGTACTGAGTAAAGAAAAGTCTAAAGAATAAACGAATGGAGAAATGAATGAATGAATAGGAAGTTGATCGTCCCCCATATACTTAGCATCAAATAATCCTAAGTATAGCAGATTGTACACAAAACAGGGAGGGTCAAGGGTGGGAATGAACAAATCATACTCAGATTGTCTCCCTCTATACTTAGGGTAAGATATCCCTAAGTACAGACAAGAAGAGCAGACAGTTGCGAAGATCAAAGAATAGAAGCAACTCGGGGTGCACACCCCCTATACTTAGGACAAAGTACGTCCTAAGTATAGGAGACTGACAAAAAGGGAAGACACCTTTTCAGTAGATAAATAAAATAGAAAAGGAAAAGAAGAAAAGAAGAAAAGAGGTAGAAGAAGGAATATGAACATCTCGGGATTCCCCTCCCCTCTATACTTATGATATAGTGCATCCTAAGTGTAGCAGTGATGAAGGGGATGACATCTTGTCGATAGAATAAGAGGGGAGAGAAAGTGAAAAGGAAAAGAAGAAGAGTCATTGAAAAATGTTTTGATTTGCTTTGTCTTCGATTGTCACTTCGGAATTATGCAGTTCATCCTCATAAATTACTTGAATGGAGTCAACGACTGACATAAATGTATCATGTTTAAGGTAAGGTTTCAGAAGCTGTCCATTAACTACAAATGGTTGTGCATCAGCTGACAGTCTAGATATCAGTATGCTTCCATTGTCACGCACATGCCTTACTATAAACGACCCAATCCATTTGCTTTTTAGTTTACCTGGAAAAATCTTTAATTTCGCATCAAACAACCACATCTTCTGACCCAGCTCGAAGGATTTGCAGCAGATATGCTTGCCATGCCAAGTTTTGACCTTCTCCTTGTACATCAAGTTGTTGTCGTATGCATAGTCTCTGAATTTCAATAATCTGTTCAGATCCACTTTTTGATTCTTCTCAGCTTTCTCAGAATCTAAATTACATATGTTGATGGCCCATAAAGATTTCTGAATTTGCTTAACGGGCATATGACATGGCTTGCCATATACAAGGCAGTAGGGGCGGTTCTATATGTCCAAAGAACCAAATCAAGCAGCTGGGACCAGTTCTTGCGATCCGGACGCACAAGCTTCTATAGTACTGTTTTGATCTCCCTGTTTGAACATTCATCTAAGTCTTTGGACTGTGAGTGGTATGGTGAAGCAACAGGATGTTCTATGAAGAATTCGTAAGTTAGCTTCACCTCTCTATTTATGAAATGACTTCCACTGTCAGATATTAGAATCTTGGGAATCCCAAATCGTGCAATGATGTGATCCCTTAAGAATAGACAGTTAGTCTAACTGTTGGCGGTTCGGGCGGGAAGAGCCTCCACCCATCGACTCACATAATCGACGGAAAGTAGAATATATTCATAACCCTTGATATTGGGAAGTGGGCCCATAAAGTCGATGCCCCACGCGTCAAAGACGTCTGATATCTGAATGAACTTCAAAGTCATCATGTCTCTCATTCATATGGTTCTGCCCATGTTTTGGCAGTCAATGTAGTACTTGACATAATCTTCTGCATCCTTAAATAATGTAGACCACCAAAGGCCTCTCTGAAGAAATTGCCGTTCGTCTGCCTGAATGATGTCCTCCGAAGTTTCGATCATGGCATAATGCAAGGACACTTGGAACTTCCTCTTGAGGGATACACCTCCTCTAGATGTAGTTTGCCCCCTCAAGTAAAATGTATGGGTCCTCCCACTGAGAGAAATGTATCTTAGACAGAAACTTGCCCACTTTTAATTTCGGCCAATCTTGCAGAGTTCTCTAGGACACTAGATAATTCACAATATCGACACACCATGGGAGTGAGGTGATTGACAAAATTTCCTTGTCTAAGAAGGTTTCTATGATTGACTGTAAGTTCAGCTCAGGAGATTCAGGCTCGAGAAGTATGGATAAATGATCGGCCACCACATTCTTCACTCTAGGTTTATCTTTGATTTCGAGGTCAAACTCCTGGAGGAGAAGGATCCATTGGATAATATGTGGTTTAGCATCCTCCTTCTGCTGTAAATACTAGATGACTGAATGATCTGTGTAATTAATCACTTTGGATCCGAGGAGATAGGATTTAAACTTTTCCAATGCAAAGACTACTGCTAGCAGCTCCTTTTCAGTAACTATGTAGTTTGTTGGGCTTCGTCAAGTGTTCGACTAGCATAGTGAATCGCGAATGGCACATTTTCTTTCCTCTATCCGAGCACAACACCAATGGCATAATCTGACGCATCTGTCATTATCTCAAAAGGCTGAGTCTAATCGGTGGCTGCAAAACAGGGGCCTGAGTAATAAGTTCTTTCAGATGATTAAAGGCAAGGAGCACACGGTCATCCACAATGAAATCATTCTCCTTGCCTAGAAACTCAGTCAAAGGTCTGGCCAATTTACAGAAATCCTTGATGAATCATCGGTAAAAAACTGACATGGCCCAAGAATGACCTGACTTGCTTGATTGTTGTAGGTGGCTCAAGTTTAGAAATTACCTCCACCTTGGCTGGGTCAACCTCCATGCCATGTTTGGAAATAACGTGACCCAATACAATTCCTTAGGTCACCATGAAGTTGCTCTTTTCCAACGAGAGCACCAGATTTACTTCGCATCACCTCCGTAAGACTCTAAATAATCAAGGCATTGATCGAAGGGGTCCCCGTAGAACGAAAAATCATCCATAAAGACCTTAAGAAAGCTTCCTACCATGTTGGCAAAAACTGCTAGCATACACCTTTGAAATGTGGCCGGGGCATTGCATAGCCTGAACGACATCTGTCTGAAGGCGTACGTACCAAAGGGAAAGGCGAACGTGATTTTCTCTTAGTCTTCCGAAGCTATAGCCACTTTATTATACCCATAGTATCCATCAAAGAAGTAGAAGTATTCCTTCGTGGCCAATCTCTCAAGAATCTGGTCGATGAAGGGTAAAGAAAAGTGGTCCTTCTTGGGGGCGAGATTAAGTCTTCTGTAGTCTAAACACACTCGCCAAGAAGTGAGTACTCTGGTGGCGATCTCCTCTCCTTTGTCGTTCTTTATGATGGTTATGCATGCTTTCTTGGGTACTACATGCAGATGGCTCACCCATTTGCTGTCAGAGATGAGATAAATAAATCCCGTATCGCACCATTTCTAAATTTCTTTCATAACAACCTCCCGCAGATTAGAATTGAGTCCAACCTATCGCCATGCGGTTGCATTCAAGAACGTCCATCAAATGAGATTCTTGGTCTGCAGTCAGATGAGCATTGATAATGACCAGATACATGTTAGGTTCTCCCACAAGAAAGGCATATTTCATATTGGAGGGCAAAGGTTTCAGCTCATGTGAGCTAGGAGCTTCTTCAAGGGTGACTTCAGCTACTATTGCTGGTAGTGATTCTTTCGTCTATTTGACATCCACTGTACTCTGTTTTCCCTCATCCTTCAATAATTTACAGAATGTTTCAATGATTTCTTGTTCATCATAGAACTTTTCAATAATCTGCTCTTGATCTTGAAGGCACATCATCGCCACCTGGGTCTCCTTAAGTAAATCATCAACTGTCTCATCATGATCGATAAGGGGAAATTCGAATGCGATCTCCAATCCTTCTTTGGATAGAGGAATTCATGGATCTCATTATCACCCACAAAGAGATTAGTGTCTTGAATTTTAGCTAAAAAGTCGCAGTCTTCAGAATAATCAATCACCCTTACACATGCTGCAGATGTTCCTTCTTACAGTCATGCATCAGGCAGGGTCTCTATTTTGATCTTTTCATTGTTGGAGCCGAAGGTAATTTCTCCAATGCCATAATTCACCACTGCATTGGCCGTTCGCAGGAATGGTCGTCCGAGTATAATTGGGGTGAGGAGCAAAGGTGACGAGACACCCATGTCTAATACAACAAAATCGGCTGGGAACTGCTTCCCTTACACCATGACTATCACGTTCTCCAACATGCCCCTCGGCTGCTTGACTGATTTATCTGTGAACTACAGAATCATCTTGGTGGGCTTGAGCGGTACTAATCTGAATTCTGTGAGCAATGAGGCTGCCATTAAGTTGACAAAAGACCCGTTGTCCAACAAAGTGCGTTCGAACTCCTGATTGAACATCTGACAATGCATAAGGGGCGCTCCCTTATCTGGCTTCTTATCTGGGAGATTGCTGATTGCATTGACTGTGGCCATTGTAAGAATGTGCTTCTCCGACTTGCCACCTTTTCTTTTAGAGTTGTGAGGATGAGGCCTACGCCTATTTGTGCATGTGTCCTTCAGTCCTTTCTTCACGGCTGGCATGTACTCAAGAGCTTTCATTAATGGCATGTTAAATACCAGATTCTGGATAATCTCCACAATGGCAGGATCAGACAAAGCATTTTTCAAATTTTTCATTTTTTTCGTGCTTTTTCATTGCTTCATGAAAAGGAATATTTACACAGTCCTTAACAAAATCATGCAATATTGTGTCCATATCATTACTTACAAGTAGATGTCAAAAAGGTACAAGATTATCTACAATGCGTGGACCAAAAACTACAGGCTCGGCTTCTGGTGCTGGCGTTAGACTCGCAAAGATTCTTCATGTTAGGAGCTGGTTCTGAAATATGTGCAGACGTCTTCAATGCTGGATGGCTTCCATCGACGCTATTGTGATCTTGTTGTCTTTTTGTATTTTTTTCATTTTTTGTAAAATTTCTGCAGATGGTGTTCCTCCAAAAATGTTGTGTGGCCCTCGTGCTGCCTAGACTGATGACTTCCCATCATATGCAATGTTCCTTCCCTTCGCATATGTTGATGGTTGCAGTGCTCTACCGCTCCTGAGAGTAACAACGTTAGATATAAACAAATAATTTCTACCTGAATCGGGTAGATCACTACAAACTACATGCTCCTTGCATTAGAAGTTATTAGGATTGGCCTCGAACTAGTCTGGTATGATGGTTTTGGCAGCTGTCAGGTCTTCAATCTTCACGGTCATCTCATCCATATTCTTGACAAGTTGTTCCAGACAAGCGAGGGCTAGGCTCATTGGTGCAACCTCTGAGGAATCACCCCTTTGGGGCCTGTGCTTATTTGGTAACCTTGTGAAAAATGGTTGGGCAGAGGACGGGAAGAATACCGTGAATATTGTTGGGAGATATGAATTGTGATAGATGCAGTCAATTCCTGTGGAGGATAGCTTTGATTACGGTAGACTGCTGCTGCTGATATCCTTGCCTCCATGTGTTCCCATATTGTTGAGGCTGCTGATTTTAAGGTTGGAAGGGCTGGAAGTTTCTCCCTCCCTGTTGCTGCTGGTGAGGTGGCCGGTTGGCCGAGTTCTGACCCTGGGGATGCCCCTGAGGGCGGGTCAGCTGCTGATCATGCTCTATACACCATTAATCTCTTGAATATGTGGCGGGGGTGGAGGAAACTGCTCTGGGTAAACTGGTTGCAGCTCTGGTTGACAGACAACCATCTGGTTCTAGGACTACGAGGGCTTCTCTGGGATCTGCACGTAATATACATGCTGGACTAGCAGAGGCTACGGGAGACTCGGCTGAGGATGCTACATCTATAACGATTCCTTCTGCTCAACATGATTCTTTATAGTGGCGGACATAGAATTGCAAGTATTGGTGTTCAAAGCATGGACTAGCTGCTCCAACTATTGAGAGATCAGATCGAGCTTCTCCAGGCCTTGAGTTCTCTTCTCAATGACAGGCAGTTTTTCGAGGTCCTGTGACCTCTTCTCAATGATTTCATCCTTAGAAAAATGGCTCCGGATAATGCTGAGGTTGGAGCTCTCATCCTTGTCTTTGGTATGGGTAGCCTTGTTTACAGGCTTGTTGATGGCGGCTGGCATCTTCATGTAAGCCCGTGATGAGGACTGAGCAGCCTCCCCTTCGGCCATCTCCTAAAAAATGTTCCAAACAACGTCCTCATCTTTGTTAAAATGCGAGCCTCCACAAGCAATGTCGACGAGTCTCTGGATTTCCAATGTTAACCCACCAAAGAAGTGTTGCACGAGACTAGTCTTAGGAATCTCGTGGTGGTGACACCGTTCTTGTAATTCCTTGAATCTCTCCCATGCTTCATGGATCGTTTCATGGGGTTGCTGGCAGAAGCTAGAGATGCAAGCGTGTATCTGGTTCAAATGACCGAGAGGGTAAAAGTTGTGAAGAAATGCATATTTTAACTCCTCCCAAGTCGTGGCTACCTTCCCCAAGTGATCGACCCAATACAAGTCCTTGTCCTAGAGGACGAAAGGGAAGGCGGTTATCTTGACTACCCCCAATGGAATATTGGGGTAGTAAGCGGTGGCACAGATGCGGTCGAACTTCTTGAGGTGGATATGAGGCTCTTCGGTGGTGTTCCCATGGAATGTGGGGAGTAGGGATAGAAACTGCGGCTGCAACTCGAAGTGGTGTAGACCCGTGGAATCTGAATCCACTCGATAATGCGCCCCGCTCCAGGGTTATATGTTTGCTTCAAAGTGGGCTTTATAAGCAGTGGTCCTTCCTCCCTTATTTAATAATAGGGTCCACCAATGGAAAATTCATCTCTTGCACCTCCCTAATTTGGTTCATATTCAAGTTCTGATCCTCCCTCCCTTCTATCATCTCTCTCATCGGCTCTCCTCCTTAAGTCATTAATCATATATTGGAATGTTGTCTGGGCCGGATCCAGGTTAGTTAGTTGTTGTTGGATAGCCTGGATGGAAGCAAGCAACATACTGTTGAACTCATTTTGTGTAGTGTATTGTCCTACCCCCATGTTGGTTCAACTGGCTTGGGCTGCGGGTGCTTTCCCCTTCCCGTTGGAGCCATCTCAGAATCGACTTGAACCTCGGGCTCGTGATTAGGTTTAGAATCTATATGATGGAGTAGCTGAACACCATTTGCTGAGATGAATATGGAATTAAGGTTAATCTCAGAGTGTTGTGAACAAAGAATTGGATATTGACTGAAACCAATCTTCATCCATAGAGGATTAATTCTGGGACAAGAGTAGTCCCTGTTTATTTGTAGGGGAAGAGCTAATTCGGGATGTGAGTCCATCCCGAACAGTGGATTTATCAGATAAAGACTAGTGTTGAAGGAAAAGAGAATGGGGGAGTCCAAGGATAAGTTCGCGAGATCCGAGCTAACTTCTTGGAGATCACCCCTCCTTATTGAATATGTTGGTGACACGAAATCAATGTGGGCATCGACAGAATATCGACTAAACAATACGTGTGATGACATCTCGAGAGGGTTAAAAGAGATAGATGATGGATGAAGAGTATGGAGGAAAACAAGGAATAAAGAGAGTGTAAAATAGTAGAAGGCTCACAATGAGCAAGAGTCAAATGGGAAGGAGAGACAAATTGCGTGAGTGCGCTATATTTTTGATCTTTACCTCAATAAGACTAATCAATCTAACAACAAAATAATAGGTTCACCGACTCAACCTGTGAAGCCGTGAAGGTTCGACAATTATCTTTGTTGGTTTTAGATTTGAATTCAGGAAATTTATCTTTTAACAAGTCCTTAGAGCGCTACACCTATAGGAGAGAGAGTACTATTGGAAGAGTATCCTGTACTTTTTCTCCTCCTTTGTAACCTGTAGTCTGTACTTTTTGAGGTCCTTGTAACCCTTCCTGGATCCCTACTCATCCAAATAAATTGAGGGAGGAAGCCGATAGACGAAACCAATACTTCGGAACTCACTCGCAATGGAATCACCCTTGAGCGTGCAAGAACCTACTCGGATGCAAGACGATGAGACAGACACCCCTGTGAAGGCGTGGCCTATGCTCGATACTTCAGAGGAGGTCGATGCTCTACACAACAGAGAGCATCATAGCCGACCAAGCCCTACTCGTCTACGTACGATAAAAGCGCCAATACTTCGGAAATCCAGGCGATACACAAGGTAGCCACAGTCTGGGTTTTGGTCTCTAATCCTTACGAAGTCGCTCTCTCACTGGGAAAGAGACCTTCCAATGCAGCCTGAAAATAAATGAGGGCTTTGCTCACCCAAAGCATGAGTCCAATTAATCAATTTTATTTAGGTCAAGTATTTTTAGCACTCTCTTTTTTAATTTTGTGTTATCACTTATTTTGAGTAGATTCAATACAAACGCCTAACGTTTTTTTATGTTTTCTTTGATTCCTAATTGATCTAAAAATAGAGGGAGAAGGTCAGAAAAGCAATGCAAGGTGACACTAAGATGGAAATCTCACCTTAATGCCTAAATGATGAATGCTCAGTTAGAAGACTTATAGTGCTTCCTAGCTCTTTCCATGCGGGATGCAAAATAGAAATTTATAAACCTATACTAAATGCCGATAAGCACATGGAATTTGTACTAAGCAGGCAATTGCTAGCGTGAAAAACCAAATGAAAAACATGAAGAGAGAAACCTAAAGTCCAATCTTGGAGCCTCCTTGGTGCCCACAACAATGGGTCCTGCAAGCGTTGTATGGAGGGCTCTCACGGCGCGCGGTTTCAACTAAGTGTCAAGCAATTAATTAATTTTCTAAGTCCAAACGTAAAGACTATAAGAACATGCAATGGTTATTAGGTGTTTGGCCATGGATTACACGATCAAGCAAGCCTAAAAACTAAGGGATCATTTCACAAAATAAAGAAAATCGAAATCGAGAAACAAAATGAAAAAGGTGATGAAATCCGTCAAAAACTGCGGTGACCCCCAAGTGAACAAACACTTGGAAATTGGGCCCTAGAGTCCAAAGTCCCAAGTACCTGTATTATTACAAGTTAATAGTCAAATGAATCTCTCTCCCCCCAAAAATTAAAAATCCTAAACTATCCTCTCTCTCTCGCAAGAGTCTCCCTCTCTCTCCTGCCTGCTAGGGTAGAATAGCCGACTCCGCTTCCCAAGGTTACGTAGAATCATCTAGGCGATCCTCCTTGGTCCGTGGTCTCTCGCAAGAAGACAAGAAAGAGATGTCAGACAGTTCAAAATTAATAATCAAACAAAGAGAGATAATCAAAAATGGCTAAGCAAGTGAAGAGATAAAAGTCTACTCTACAAGCTGATGCTCCTAGGTAACGATGCCATTTGAAAAATGATAAGATGGGAGTCGCTAAGTAATGGCATGACAATTCAGGCTCACTATCGCTGAGGCGACTACTCGAATCCTCTCGTTATTCAATAATTAACCCACACAAGTAATTAAACAATTAAAAGCAAGAGTTAAAATTTATTATACCCTACTAAGATTGTATAGTGGCAAGCAAGTAGGGGTCGATCACATGAAGCAAAGGAGTAGAGTTGGTAAGATACAAGTCAAGCACTAATATCTTCTCAAACACTTAACCAAGTTGCAAGTTTTGTGGGGGTTTTACTTTTATATTTTTTATTTGATTTTTTATTTTTATATTTTATATTTTGATTTTTAATTTTATGATTTATATTTTCTTTTTATATTTTATATTTTTATATATTCTTTTAAAAATATATAAAGTAATATAAAGGTATATATACAAGAGGGATAAGAGAGAGAGATAATATATGTATAAAAATAGGAAAAATACAGGAAATAAATTGTTTTGTTCTTTATATATTTTTTATTTTTTTGTGATTTTTCTGTATTGTTGCTAATTGTTTTGGTATTTTTAAAGTCCAAATACTCAAAACAGAGAGTAAATTAGATACCTGAAATTAAATTAGAGATAAAAATATCAAATAGAAATTAACTCCAATTTAATTTTAAAATAAATAGAATAAAATAGAGAAAATTCAGACACAGAAATTATATTTTTAGGATTTTTATGAATTATTTATATTTTTATAAATGTTCTAAGGGTTTTGCATTTTTTATGAGTTTTCTTTTATATTTTTAATGGTTTTTTGTTTGGAGATGCAAAATACTTAATAAAATATGAAAGATATTTTTTTGGAATTTTTCAAAAAGCTTTTATAATTTTTAAGTATTTTCTAATGAAAACAGGAACAAAAATGCATGTTTTTTATTCTTTATAAATATTTAAATGCTTAAAAAATGTAAAGTAAAAATATGGCGTTAAAGTGCAATGCAGCATAAAGCTATGATATTTTTTTGGAATTTTTTAGAGGATTATAGATGCATGAAATAAATAAAGACAACAAAGAGAAACTACACTATTAGTAAGGACATTTTTGTTAATGGATAAAAGTGCGAGGGACAAAGTGTATATTTCACAGAAATATATAACGTAGGCAAAAAGATAATCAACCAAATAGTAATACACAAAATCGCAAGGATACCCTGCAAATTCGCCAAATCTCACGTGAAGAAACACGTGCATCTTGCAAGGACCTGATTGTAATTGCCATAAAACCTGGGGGCTAACTTGCAAATCCACCAAAAAGTTATAAATGTATTATAAAATTACAAGACTAATCTGAAATACGTGAAACCCAAAGGGTCCCACCGCAAAATTGCCACCTCACGTGACGCGTGACGTAAGGTGACGTGGCGTGGACCTAATAGTAAATATAGAAAGCACAAGGGTTTTGTTGGAAATTTTACAAAATAAAAGTAACTGCAAATTAAATTTTCTGGATCGAATATTAAATAGAACAAGCACATGGATTAAGAAGCAAAATACCCACTCCTATAACGGGAACAGACGATGCTGATGCTGTCACTAATGCCACGTGTCCTCCCCAGAAGAAGCAATGACGGTTGACCTCCAACGACTGGAATTAGATCGACTGGGGTAATCCAATGGTGAAGACGCGTGGAGATCCAACGCCTAGGATCTAAACTGGGCCAACGTTCATGATCTAACTGTGGGGAGGGGGAGGACGAACTGGCAAAGAACACCGGCAAGATAAATTTCTCCGAGCCTGATCGACCTCCTCCAGCTTCCCTTCAAGCTCCAAAATGGCCGGATGGGTTCCTGCGGTAATCATCTAGCTGCAGGTGACGTCAAAAGGAGTTGGCGGCCACCGGAGCTCCTCCATGGTGATAGGGTCGAGGACGGAGCCCAGATTGGTCCGACAAGTGCTAAAATCGCCCCCAGGCGATTCTTTCAATCCAAACACCTGTAGGAGACGTTAATAAGGTTGGAGGCAAAATGCCTCGATCCTCTAGTGGGAAAAAAGGGGGAGCATGGCGGCTGGGCAAAGCTTCTTTGGCGAGCGACGGAGAAAAAGAGGCGATAAACTTGCTCTTTGCGAGAGAACAGGTGATTATAGAATGGTGAGGGAGAGAATGGAGGTGCCAGGGGAGTCGGAGCGTGACTACGGTGGTCGGGACGGAGCAGTGGAGCTGGGGATCCAATGATCGAGAGATTTTAAGGATTTTGAACGAAATGACAGAGATTTGACGCTATAAAAGATCTATTCTACTCGAATGTACTCTAGGGAATTTAAGCTACAAAGAAGAGGATAAGAAGCTCACCGGGGGCACGTCGGAGGGAAGCTCCGGCGAAAGTCACTCCGACAAACTGGACTGATCTTGATTCAACACCAAACACAAAGAGAAGATTCGTACGGTGCTCCTGTTGTCACTAGGAAGACAGGGGAAATCTTAGAGCTATGGAAAAATGGCGGAAGAGCGATCAAAAATCGATGGGAGGCCGGATGGTGGTTCTTATGCATGTTGATGAGTGGGTCCAAAGAGCGAGTAATGTTTCTCGATGCAGTGATGCACAACCCAAGGTGATGCTTGGGCGTGTATTACCGACAATCGAGGAGCAAAAGTCGTCAAGGAATCGACTAAAAAAGATGAAAGGATCGGTCTCCAAAAGGATCGAAATTGAGGCGAAAATCATGTCCGAGCACTAGGGGGTGGTCAGAGAGTTGCCCTCGGTCAACTCTTCGACACACTTGGTTGGTCCACGTGGACCAACTAGGAAAAACCCCTTGAAAAAGATTTGTAAAATTAATAAAAAATAATAAATGATTTTATTAATTTTAGGTTATTAAATAAAAAGTTTGTTATTTTTTAAAGTATTTTATTCTGATTTTTATTTATTTTTTTGAGGTTTGGAATTACAAGTTCCCTTTTAAGGGCTATACATAGGTATATTCATCTATATTTTTATGTATTCTATTTTTATTTTGTATTATTAATTTTACTAACTTTGTTTACTATTTTATATATTTACAACTTAATTTTATATACTTAAATATATTTTTATTTTATTTTTCTGAAGCAATTTATACAAATAAATAAATAAATATATAATCTATATAGGTATAGATATAGACAATTCATCCATGTATTTTCTACAAGTATTTTATTTTTATGTTGTCTTGATATTTTTATTCCACTTTTAATATTCACATATATTATAAATAATATTTACAAAATTATAAAATTATAAAAATAATGAATAATAAATAAAATGAATATTTTAATCAGTACAAGTATACAATAGGGGTCCAAAACCTAACTTTCAAACCGTAACTCCAAAAAAATATAAAACCACATCCATTAAATAGCTTATTAAAAGTTATCCAATTAGTGGTGATTTTTATATATTTTGAGTTTTTATTTGAGAGATATGGGTCTGGGAATTTGGGATTTTGGAAACTTATTCTGAGTATATTTTGTACACATTATATTATTTTTGTACGAAATCAATTTTGTATTTTTCTATATTCAATTATCTATAATTTTTATGTTCAACGTTTCTTTATTTGAAGTATAAAAATTGAAACTAAAAATAGGTCCCAAAAATGAATAAAGAATGAATTAAATAAAAGTGATTTTTATTGTATTTTGGCTCTTATCTCCCCCTACTTTATTCCTTATCGATGTCATCAAGATGCCTAGGTCTCTGGGTTTCGAGTCATAAAATATTTGAAATATTTTATTTTTTCTTTTATTTATTCTATATTTTTTACTTTAAAACCTACTTTTTATACACCATATACACAACAATGCATGAATGATAAAATGCATGAATGAAGCCTATTTACACGCATTTACTAGGGTTTTTAAGGACAAAATGATAGAATAAAGATGATGAAATGGAGAATCATCATCGGATCAGCAAGAAGGTGGGGTTAACCGGGGTCAACAATCCGTCGTGGACCCATCAGAAATCAAATTTTGGAAAATAAAAGAATATTCAATATAAAATAGTAAATGATCTTAAAATAAAAAGTGAATAAAATGAAAAATGTGTATTATTTTTCAAACTATTTTTTAATTATTTTTATTACATCATTTTTTTTATTAAAAAAATATGCAGGTACAATATGCAGGTATTATGTATCATATGTACAATATATAGAGTATGGTGTATTATATGCAGGTATAATATACCTATGTATTATATACATGTATGTTATTTTATTTTTTTTACAAAAATATGTTTTATTTTATATTTTATTTATTTCCAAAATAATTAGAGGAATATAAAAGAATTTTTAATTGATTTTTATGATTTGAATAAAGATATTTTAAATAAATAGGTAATGTAGACAATAAACACACAAGTGGCTTTTGTATAATTAATTGTGGATTTTATTTTTATTTTATTTTAGAAATATATAGTATGTAAAATAAATAAAATTTGTTTTTATAAATATAGATGTTATGTACAATATAAAATGTACCCTATCTCTCTCTACTTATTTCTTGTCGATCAGGTCAAGTCTTAACCTTATCTTGCGGTTTGGGTCACTCTGTATTTATTCTAAATACATCCTTCTTTTTCTTTTCTCTTTATTATTATATTTTTGAAAAATGTGTGTTAATTATGTTATATTAACAAGGACCTATACAATGTTAATTTATTGTATTTACATATATATTTATAGATAATGGATATAGCTAAAATAAAAGAATAAAGAATGAGGATCGTAGATTCATTACGCTCCTAGACGGGTGCAAAGGTTAGGATAAGGTTGTGTCAAGGTTTAGGATGACATATGTCAAGCGATTGTCATACTCTCGTCATCATCTCACTATGAGAGCAACAATGAAACCGATAGAGAAGAGAAGAAAAACAACATCTTGTGACACATATTTTCAAGGGTTTGAAGGTATCCTCACGAAAGCGACGATATCTTATCGTTGAGGCGACCTCTCACAAAACCACATAGTCCATCAACAATTAACCCACACAATGAATAAATCATGCAATTCACGCAAGTATGAATCAAAATTTATTATGCCCTACTAAACATGTATAGTGACAAGAAAGTAGGGGTCGAACTCAGAAAGCAATTGTGCAGAGCAAGAGATGAAAAATCAAAGCACAATTTATCTTTATTTGAGGTATTTTTCTATATATTATTATCTACAACTTTCATGTACAAAGTTTCTTTATTTGAGGTGTAAACAGTAGAAAAATAAAATAGGTCCCAAAAATGAATAGATGATGAATTAGTAAGTGGGATTTTATAGTATTATTGGCCTTTATCTCCCCCTACTTTATTCCTTGTCGATTCGATCATCAAGATGCCTAGGTTTCAGGGTTTTGGATCATCAAATACCTTTGGTATTTTATTCTTTTTCTTTTCTTTTCTTTATTCTATAATTTTAGCATTATAAATAGTATTTTATACATTATTTTTACAATAAAGAATGCATGCTAATTTGTACAATTTAGAGGTATTTACATGCATTAGTTAGGATTTTTAAGGCCAAAATGATAGAATAAAGATGATAAAATGGAGATTCGTCACCCCCCTATACTTGCCTTTCCTAGTCCTTAGAAAACACTTTAGCAATAAGAGTAGAAAATGAAAAACAAAGAAAAGAAAAAGAAAGAAAGTGGATTAAGTTTAAATTTTCAAATTGTCTTCACATAATCAAAGTTTGGAGCTTTAGTCTGACCTTTGAAATTTAGGTGCGGTCGGAAACTTATGAAGGATATTGAGTATCCTTAAGCGCATCACGGAAGCGTGTTGATCGCATCGTATGCAATCGGAGCAACTAGTCGTACTAGATGCTAGATGCAGCGGAAATTAAAATTTTTTAACTTTAAAGATGAAACCACATGATCACGAGAACACTTCTCGGATCGTTTCATCAAACCACAAAGTACAAGGAATACCTCTTGAAGCGTGGTTGTGATCGCGAGATCCCAAAGTAGAGATCCTCCTATCTTAAGTCCGATCCACGAAGAACGCACTTGCGGGCGCGATGATGAGTCACGTTCCTTCTCGCAATCCTCGATGAAGATCCAAGCGATGGCTCCCCCGATTTCGTCAAACGAAATCCGTCGTCTTCCTTTAGAGTAAGAAACTCCAAAGAAGATGGAGATCCACGAGTCCTCGAAGAAGAAGCCGAGAGTCTCTCCTTTCTCAACACAAAGTGGACGACCACTTAATGGAGAAGAGAAAGAGAGAGAGAGGGCGAGAATGAGAAAGAGAGAGAGAGAGTTGTAACCTTGCACAACTCTTAATCATGTTGTACCTTGGAAGGCTACCCTAGCCCTCTATTTATATTAGTTTAGGATCCAATGGATCTCAATCCATGGGATACATGGATCCAAAGGCTATGCTTGGTCCATGCTAAATCAATGGCTATGATTGTTGTTGGTTAAAACCAACAACATTAATTTAAATTAAAATATGTTGCAACATTATCAACATAATTTAATTTAACTAATTAAGAGATAATGTGACAACAAAAAGGGAGTCAACCAACCACCCTAAATTATAGGGTGTTATTTTGTCTCCTTTTAATTTATGTTATTATTTCTTAATAAATTGCAATAACTATTATTGCAATAATATCCACCAAATTAATTCCAAATTAATTTGTGAATATTTCAATCATGCCATTGATCATTATGTGAATCATATTCACAACCCAAACTAATTTTTAAATTACATTTCCAATTAATTAATTAATGTGAATCCAATCCACACAATTAATTAACAAATGCTATTTACATAGATTCTCTCTGTTATATATGTATATTATAAATCGTATTTATAATACACATATATCATGGATAGTGTTATCCACATTCTTTTAATCCTTGATAATTAAATCCCATTTAATTATCTTAGATAATCATTTTCACAATATGAATCATATTCATATTTAAGCTTGATAATTAAATCTCATTTAATCATCAAGTCCTTGCTTGGATATTTCATCAAAAGAATTATTCTTGAACCCTTTCAAGAATAATGTGCTTTCTCCGCAGATACTTGGAGATAAGGACAGGGCGATTGTATTATTCCACGTATAGTGACTTGGATGTTGAGATTTTATCTCAACATCCAGATCATACGAACCTCCCATAGATGCTTGATTAAATCAAGACCGCAAATCTAATCTTCTCATTAAATCTGAATCTCATTCAGACCAATGTCCAACACTTGGATAAGATCAGATTGCTTCTCTACTAAAAGGAGTCACTAAAATCCAGACCTGTTTCATCACTCCCTCGGAATGGAAGCGTCATGGATATACAATCGTTTATGATCACATCACCCTCAGGTATTCCCAATACATGTACATCCTGCATACTGGAAGACCCATGGTCAACCCGAAGATCAAGATCTATTTTACACTGTCTTCTTCAGGGTTTGATCACCAAGTTTCTCATTTGATCATTGGGATTTGGTATCGATCATATACTTTCCAAAAGCATATATCATACCTAGGTCTTGATCATATACTTTCCAAAAGTATATATCAAACCTACAAATTCAGTCAAGCTTCCAAAGCGAGACGACCGTGCACGGAATTTGATTCTTCCCAATATCTCATGAGTGAGCTCATGTCTTCCGGTTCAGTAGTGAACCTGTATGATCCCTTTGAGAGATCGTATTACTCATATGCCCTTATATGCACACCAACGCGCCGGTATATAGACCTTGGTTAGGTCATCAACCTATTGGTCTGCCAAATGTAGATACTCAGACATATAACAATACATCTGTCTCCGGTCAGAGGATGCGTGCCTATGCTATGACAGCATTCAACATAGGACTTTGGTTATCTCGATCTCGTTAAGTCAACCCATTGACCTAACTAATCTGACACCTCCGAATCTCTATTCCTATGCAGAGGACCTGCATCAAGAGGTCGGTCAGATATCAGCCTATCTGAGAAAGGATTGCAATCTCCTACTCAGGCTGGAGATCACATCTTAACAATCATTTGACGGTGCTTGATGAGTCCTCAATCTAACCCTTTAGATATTCATCCAAGCACCAGCCTCTATAATTCAATAATTGAATCAACAGCTGTATGATCATTAAGATAGCCATGGTACATAACCCTAATTGTACAGAGGGACCTATTATGCAAATTATTTATTCTTCATTTCAGATCAGGGAATGATATTTGCAATAACATTTATTGCATAATGGCTCACCGTGGGCTCACATGTCCAACAATCTCCCACTAGCCCAAAGAGCCATTAATGGGCTAATCATTTAAACCCACACTCATGTGACAATCATAGGCTATTTTAGAAAAAAATAGCTAGGTAAGCCGATCAGTCACTCTGTTCCCAAAAGACTATGCCAAGTCCTTTTACGGCACTTGCATATCCCTAGGTAACAGTGCTCGCATCCAATGCGAATGTTGCATCTAATGCAACCAATACTCAATCTAGTCAAAGGAGATACAATGTCCTTGACACTATTGCTCAATAACTATTATAACCAGTATTTCCATAATCCTTATGAGAATACCCTTATTCCGGGAGATCACTATCTCTCAAGGTATCCACAGTTAAGACCTTTTAGATCTCTATCTCTAAAGTCTTAAGCTTTTGAAGATAAGACTTAGAGATCACTATCTCTATAGCCTTGTCATCTTTGAAGATTTTATTATTACTGCAATCAAGTGTTTTCTCTCCATAGTAGGATTAGTAACAGTTTACTACTCCCACTGCATGGCAAATATCTAGCTTTTGTTCACATCTAGCATACACTTAGCTTCTCATAACTGATGCACAAGTGTAAGCAGTTCTAGCATTCACTTCCTCAACTCTTTGAGGTGCTATCCCTTTAGATAGGTCAGTACCAAATCTCAAGGGAAGGAAGCCTTTCTTGGAATTTCCAATAATGGAATATGTCCAAGGTGTACTACAAATGTGATAGTCCCAATACCCTCTTTTCTTTGATTCTGAACAACTTCAGAACTAAGATCTAAGAGGTATCCTTGAGATCATATCTTAAGGTATGGAATAGCCAGATCATAAAACACTTATTATCATCCTTATATCATTCCAAATGATTAAGATATTATCTACATTTAGCACGATGAACACAATGGCACTCCCACTAAGCTTCACATGTACATCAAGATTCTATCTGAAATCATAACATTTATGATTTCATCAAATCTGATGTTCCAACTACAAAAAGCTTATTTGAGTCCATAGATGGATTTCGTTAGCTTTCACATTTCTTTCCTCAACCATGAAGCCCTGGGGTTACTTCATGTGAATATCCTCCGAGAGGTATTCTTAGAGGAATGCAATCTTGAATTACATCCTGAAGATGCAATCGTCAAGTTGTGTAGCTAAGGTTAGCAATATTCTGATGATTTTAAGCATGGTTACCGAAGAGCAAGTCTCATTGCAAGCAATGTCTTCTCTTTTGATGTGTAGCTTATGGCTACGAACCGAGCTTTGAAGGTCTCTACCTTCTCATCAGGTTCCCTTTCTCTTGAAGATCCATTTACACCTTAATGGGTCAAACCCTTATAGGTGGATCCTCGAGGGTCCATATACAACATTTGTATATGAAGTCTACTTTAGACTTTATTGCTAATATCCATCTTTCCATGTCATGATCCTTAGGAGCTTCATCACATGAACTCCGATCATTGTCAGACTTAATCGACACATGGAATACATCTTCAAACTCATTTGAAGAGGTATTAATGTTTCATCTTTAACTGTCCTTTTAGTTTCCGATTTCAGGAGCCTCATTATCTTCTCAAGACTAAATGAGTTCCTTTACTTCATTTTCATCTTGATTCTCAAGAGTCTCAATCCTCCAAGAATCACATCCTCAGAGATGAGATCTTTTAAGAATCTCAAGGTCATAAAGTAGGTATCCAATACCATACTTTATTTTCCTAATGAAGTAGCACTCTCAAGTGCTAGATTCCAGTCTCACATGCATGGAACCTTATTAAGGATATATATTGTAGTCTCTACTACACATATATACTTGGAAACTAAGGGATAATTATGCTAAAATTCATCATTGACCAAATCATGTCACACATGATCCAATTGTATCTCCCTACAACTTCATTGAGTTTAGGTGTGTCAGGAGGAGTGAGATAGAAATGGTATTCATATCTCCATAAGGTATTCTTTGAATTTTATCTAATAGGTACTTGCTACCTTGCTTAGATCAAATTCATTTCATCTTTCTTCAAACTTTGGTTCTAAACCAAAATTGTGAAATCTTTGAACATTTCAAAGGTTTCTCAGGTGAAGAGAAGAAATCTCATATCATACGTAATCATCAATAGATATCACATATCCATAATGTTTACTATGATATAGATGATCTACATACATTAATATGTATGAGATCTTGAATACCTTGACATCTAACACCATTCCCAAAGAAGGGTGTGTTGGACATTTTACTTTGAATACAATATTCACAAGTATGTAAGATTTGAAATTTTAGACATTCTAAAGTTTCATGTCTTACTAGTCTATTGATCAAATCAACAGACAAATGTCCAAGGCTTGATGCCAGATCGTTGTCAAATGATCTTCATCCTCCTATTGATCTTATAAGGTTTGATTTTCAGTATTAGAAATCTTAATGAACCATTCATTAATTTTCTAATTTTGTGGAGTCCACTAGATGTTAGATTACTATCTGAAATATATCCATCATAACCTTTATGATAGTTCTATCTCAGAATTCATGTTTATTTCCAACATTTAAAAACAAACAATGAGGGTATTCTAATATCTAGGTCATAGAGACATTCTCCAAGACTAAGGGCTCTCACACTGAGAATATGAAGTCTATCTATCCAACAGAGATTGCTGCAACAATTACAGCAATATCCATGTAGATGATTACTAAACCTTAAGATTAAATTTCTAATCTTCTAATATATATATGCAACCAATTGCAAATGTCATTAGAAGATTGAGATACAATTGTCAGACTTTATCTTATAATAAAGTCAGAGTCAATGATTATATGTAGATTATTCTGATGCTCTATCTGAGTCCTTCACTAAGGATTTTAGATAGACTTGATAGTCATACTATCAACACATCAACTTATTGCAGTATTGGCATTCATCCAACTCTTTGGATGTCATATGGAAGTCACAGAAGTAGGTCAACTTTTTGACTTTGCTTCTTACTCGGGTCCAACCCATGCTTCCATTGCGCTCTCTTCATCTATAAACAACCATTGTTCAAGACAAAGAATCTCTTATGTTAAATTCAAAAGAATTCAATGTAAGAGCATTTCAACATTTATACATGCTTCATTAAATTCATACAATATGAATATCATAAAGCTTCATGAATGACTAGAGTATAGATAATGGAATGATGACACTCATCATATCTTCATACATCTTAACTCTTAGAGACTTAGGTTCAGGTAGGTATTCAAACATTTTGAATACATCATCTCTTTCGAGCCACCATTCTGCATAATGCAGAGAACCATGTCATTCATGATTAAATGTCTAGAGCACATTTGTATGCCAAAATATCTTCTTTTATTTTGTAAGGATTATTTGACAATTACGATCATCATCGACATGTCACTTCCAAAGTACACTCGATGAAAGATCAAGACTATATAGACATACAAACCCTAAGGTGATGTCTTATTGTCATATTTAATTGTCATTCCTCATTATGTTGAGGGGACTTGCACACTGCAACCACATACATTATGTGTCCAATTGCAAGTACAATATCTGGATCATGAGTTCAATCCAAGATATTATTACTGGTTATCATTGAGTATAACATTGAGTGGGTTTAATGAAGGATTATCTGAAATAAGAAATTTGCATAAGTGTATATATATTATATATACATGTTTTACTTTGATTTAGGAATTTTTATATCAAAGTTGTCTTGCCTTGTCAACACTGAAAGTTCATTCCCTTAGTCACTTTCAATGTAAGAGATATTCTTACCATTATATCTCTAGCAAGATCTGGGATCTCCTTTCCTATCTTTGTTGCATCCCAATAATATGAGAACCTACAACTCGGATAAAAAGAAGCGGGAACACATTCCGCCTTGCAAGTCCAACTTGCATTTCCCAATTCGGTCTTTAACACCCGGGCCCACCACCCCTAAGATGATGTTGACCCGTCATTAATTGAACCAACCGTCAACAGGCTTAATACTCGCTATACGCAATCCAATATCGCCCCAATAATATGAGGACCCGATATTGGGGTCACTACGTATACGGCCTTACTCTTTCGAGAAGCAAAGAACCCGATCCAATTAAAGCATATATAGGATCTGTCACTTCGGACAGACGTCTCCTATATACAACAACTGGCGACGGAATCCTTTGCCTTGACGGGAGACCATGGATGTCACTTATGTGATCCTCCACCTCATATTCAAATTGTAATTAATTATCGTGAATCATATTCACATAATTAATTCTTCCAAGGGAAATACACATCTATTCATAATAGAGTATTTATTGGATATAATTAATTTAATCATATTAAATTAATCATCAATCCAAACATCAATCAACAAACATGTCTTTTACTTGAATAGTAGGTATATACTCAAAGTACGTATTATTCGAATTTTAATAATTAGAAAAATACACATTGTCTGTCTCCGGTATTATACAGTCCCTACCCGCTGTCATGGCCAGTACCGACGAGAGTGGGATGGACCACATACGTTGCAACCCGCTACCCCAATGCTCTCCGACTAGGCACCACATCCGCCTCGGGAAAGGATAATACCAGATAGACCATCATGTACTTTGAGATGTTCATCGGTTTTTCAATCGAAGTTATACCATATAATATAAATCAAAACATTTTTGATTATAAGGAGATTTGCTAGACAAATCCCCAATCCTATTCAAGCAAAAGGGTTTTTCATGTAAAAGTTGTCCTACAACTATTGTAGGATAAACTATGTTTTTCATGAAATCAATGTTTGTTGATGAACCAATGATCAAGATCTAATATCTCATCATTGTGGTTTAGGCAAGTGTCATTCAATGAAATAATTATCTCTTTAAATATTTCACAAATATTTATCACTAATTATTCCAGAAAATTAACAATTAATTTTCATCATGATAATTGAATGACATATCACAAGGTTCAAGATCAAAATTGTTAATTTCCAGCAGTGACCCCCAATCACTAAAATTAACTTATCTTGACCAATTTAAATCCAAAAAATGCAAACTCATTTTCCAAAGATTGCCTATTTGATTTATTAAAGAATCCAGGTGATAATTCACGCATTTCAAGGCGGATTAAAACCGTAATAATCTCATTAATTACGTTCAAATCCGCAGTTCCCGCAACAGTGAATATAGTCATATTCAAAAAGCCATATCTTGAGCAAATAAAGTCCAAATTTAGTAAACTCAAGTCCTATGGTTTCCTTGTTTAATGGGGAACAAAATCCAATTGAAAATTTCGTGTTTAAACATTTTAAACAGTGCCGAAAAATTCAATTATACAGAGGTGCGAAAATTGAAATGCAGTAAAAATTTCGCAACCCTTTCAAGAACCAAATCGTCTACGGTCTATGGATCATATCCAAAACCTTATTCGACCTATGGCTCTGATACCACTTGAAGGATATTGAGTATCCTTAAGCGCATCACGGAAGCGTGTTGATCGCATCGTATGCAATCGGAGCAACTAGTCGTACTAGATGCTAGATGCAGCGGAAATTAAAATTTTTTAACTTTAAAGATGAAACCACATGATCACGAGAACACTTCTCGGATCGTTTCATCAAACCACAAAGTACAAGGAATACCTCTTGAAGCGTGGTTGTGATCGCGTGATCCCAAAGTAGAGATCCTCCTATCTTAAGTCCGATCCACGAAGAACGCACTTGCGGGCGCGATGATGAGTCACGTTCCTTGCCGCAATCCTCGATGAAGATCCAAGCGATGGCTCCCCCGATTTCGTCAAACGAAATCCGTCGTCTTCCTTTAGAGTAAGAAACTCCAAAGAAGATGGAGATCCACGAGTCGTCGAAGAAGAAGCCGAGAGTCTCTCCTTTCTCAACACAAAGTGGACGGCCACTTAATGGAGAAGAGAAAGAGAGAGAGAGGGCGAGAATGAGAAAGAGAGAGAGAGAGAGAGTTGTAACCTTGCACAACTCTTAATCATGTTATACCTTGGAAGGCTACCCTAGCCCTCTATTTATATTAGTTTAGGATCCAATGGATCTCAATCCATGGGATACATGGATCCAAAGGCTATGCTTGGTCCATGCTAAATCAATGGCTATGATTGTTGTTGGTTAAAACCAACAACATTAATTTAAATTAAAATATGTTGCAACATTATCAACATAATTTAATTTAACTAATTAAGAGATAATGTGACAACAAAAAGGGAGTCAACAAACCACCCTAAATTATAGGGTGTTATTTTGTCTCCTTTTATTTTATCTTATTATTTCTTAATAAATTGCAATAACTATTATTGCAATAATATCCACCAAATTAATTCCAAATTAATTTGTGAATATTTCAATCATGCCATTGATCATTATGTGAATCATATTCACAACCCAAACTAATTTTTAAATTACATTTCCAATTAATTAATTAATGTGAATCCAATCCACACAATTAATTAACAAATGCTATTTACATAGATTCTCTCTCTTATATATGTATATTATAAATCATATTTATAATACACATATATCATGGATAGTGTTATCCACATTCTCTTAATCCTTGATAATTAAATCCCATTTAATTATCTTAGATAATCATTTTCACAATATGAATCATATTCATATTTAAGCTTGATAATTAAATCTCATTTAATCATCAAGTCCTTGCTTGGATATTTCATCAAAAGAATTATTCTTGAACCCTTTCAAGAATAATGTGCTTTCTCCGCAGATACTTGGAGATAAGGACAGGGCGATTGTATTATTCCACGTATATTGACTTGGATGTTGAGATTTTATCTCAACATCCAGATCTTACGAACCTCCCATAGATGCTTGATTAAATCAAGACCGCAAATCTAATCTTCTCATTAAATCTGAAACTCATTCAGACCAATGTCCAACACTTGGATAAGATCAGATTGCTTCTCTACTAAAAGGAGTCACTAAAATCCAGACCTGTTTCATCACTCCCTCGGAATGGAAGCGTCATGGATATACAATCGTTTATGATTACATCACCCTCAGGTATTCCGAATACCTGTACATCCTGCATACTGGAAGACCCATGGTCAACCCGAAGATCAAGATCTATTTTACACTGTCTTCTTCAGGGTTTGATCACCAAGTTTCTCATTTGATCATTGGGATTTGGTATCGATCATATACTTTCCAAAAGCATATATCATACCTAGGTCTTGATCATATACTTTCCAAAAGTATATATCAAACCTACAAATTCAGTCAAGCTTCCAAAGCGAGACGACCGTGCACAGAATTTGATTCTTCCCAATATCTCATGAGTGAGCTCATGTCTTCTGGTTCAGTAGTGAACCTGTATGATCCCTTTGAGAGATCGTATTACTCATATGCCCTTATATGCTCACCAACGCGCCGGTATATAGACCTTGGTTAGGTCATCAACCTATTGGTCTGCCAAATGTACATACTCAGACATATAACAATACATCTGTCTCCGGTCAGAGGATGCGTGCCTATGCTGTGACAGCATTCAACATAGGACTTTGGTTATCTCGATCTCGTTAAGTCAACCCATTGACCTAACTAATCTGACACCTCCGAATCTCTATTCCTATGCAGAGGACCTGCATCAAGAGGTCGGTCAGATATCAGCCTATCTGAGAAAGGATTGCAATCTCCTACTCAGGCTGGAGATCACATCTTAACAATCATTTGACGGTGCTTGATGAGTCCTCAATCTAACCCTTTAGATATTCATCCAAGCACCAGCCTCTATAATTCAATAATTGAATCAACAGCTGTATGATCATTAAGATAGCCATGGTACATAACCCTAATTGTACAGAGGGACCTATTATGCAAATTATTTATTCTTCATTTCAGATCAGGGAATGATATTTGCAATAACATTTATTGCATAATGGCTCGCCGTGGGCTCACATGTCCAACAACTTATTGGGAATCAGATTTGAAACACAATAGCCTTCGAGCATCCCAAAAATCTGCTCAAGTCTCCTCAATATATAGGTCAAAATACTTCACCTCATATGCAAACCCTTATGACTATGAATCTTACTTGCACATTGTATGTAATAGTGGCTCCGCTCAACTGAAATGACAAAGAGACTGACTTTTCCAACATGACAACCCAATGATTCCCCAATCCAGCAACTCTTTCCTCGATGGGCAGGGTATTCCCTTCTAAGTCCAAGTGGCAACTAGCTCAAGAGGGGGGCTGAAGAGAAGAATGGACGGTAGCCCATGTATCTACCTATTCTAGGATGCATGACCAGTGTAGTCAAGTCATCCAGCTGTAGGCTCACATGATATGACTTTGAATCTCATGCTTTCTTATTGACTATATAAATACGTACACTTCAGCATGCATTTTATTTCAATCTGACATGCCCACTTTTTGGAGTTTTTGCTTTTTGATGTTTTTTCTTTTTTTGAAATACTATATACAACAACATTTACATAAGGAGTTTTTCCTCTTGAGCTAGTAGACTATCCCTTTTTTGAATCAATATTTCAACCCGCACTCTCTTGTCTTTAGACGTCTCTATTACTGGATGGGTTGGGGTGCACTTCCCTCCCTAGAAGAATTTTTATAGAAATGTATATACATTCAATAAAGAATTTTTGTATGATGGACATATTCCTCAAGCTTATTTGAAAATGATTTTACAAAAAATAGTCGAAATAACTTTTACAAAGAATTTTTACAAAACATTTGCACACATTTGAAAATCATTTTGCAAAGATTTTTCAAACAGTATTTATAAACTTTTTAAAATATTTTTGCAATCATTTTTCAAACCATTTGAAAATCATTTTTCAAACATTTTTATTTCACTAAAAAGGAAGTTTATATAAATAAAAAACAAAACATTTTCCAGATAGTTTCAAAAAATCAAACTACTTTTCAAACATTTTGCAAATAATATTTTTACCTGATTTATTAATCAGTATATACACAAAGAATTTGAGGAATAATCGGTATTCTTTTATTAAGTAATTTTAATGAATTTAATAGTATACGTATAGTATTTATTACAGTATTTTAGCCATATTTATTATTAAAAATACGAAAGTATGAGTTATGGCTAAAGTATATACGTAGTATATACAACCCCCTATACTCAGCTTGAGCTATGTCCTTATAGATCAGAGAGAATAAGAAAAAACATAACTCGTACTGAATATAGAAAAGTCTAAAGAATAATGAATAAGGAATGTATGAACAATGGGAAGTCGTCTGTCACCCCTATACTAAGGATGAAATAATCCTAAGTATAGCAGACTGTACTCAAGGCAGGGAGGGTCGATGGAGGGAATGAATAGATTGTACTCAGACTGTCTCCCCATATACTTAGGGTAAACTATCCCTAAGTATAGATAAGAAGAGGAGACATTGGAGAAGATCGAAGAATGGAAGAACTTAGGGTGAACATCCCCCTATACTTAGGAAAAAGTACATCCTAAGTATAGCAATGATGAAGGGAATGACACCTTTCCCGAAATAAAAAAGAAACTAATGAATGAAAAGAAGAAGGAAGAAAAGAATAAAAATCATTCGAAAATATTTTGATTTGCTTTGTCTTCTACTACTGCTATGGAAATATTCGGCTCATCAGCATAAGTCACTTGGATTAGGTCAACGACATACATAAATGTGTCATATTCAAGATACAATTTTAGAAGTTGTTTATTGACCACAAATGGTTGTGTGTCAGCTAACAAATCCGCTATCATCACGCTTCTGTTGTCATGCACATGCCTCGCTGTAAACAGCCTAGTCCATCTGCTCGTCAGCCTGGCGGGAAAGATCTTCAATTTCGCATCGAATAACCACACTTTCTGACCCCTCTCGAAGGACTTGCGGCAGATATGCTTGTCATGCCCCTTTTTGTCCTTCTCCTTGTACATCAAGCTGTTGTCATATGCATAATCCTTAAATTCCAATAATCTATTTAGATCTATTTTTCGATGCTTCTCGACGTTCTCAGAGTCCAAGTTACAGATGTTGATGGCCCATAAGGATTTATGTATCAGCTCAACAGGCAGATGGCATGGCTTGCCATAAACCAGGAAGTAGGTAGACATTCCTAATAGTGACTTATACGTGGTTCTGTAAGCTCAAAGAATTGAATCAAGTAGCTGAGACCAGATCTTTCAATACGGACACATAAGCTTCTACAGAATGGTCTTTATCTCCCTCTTTGAACACTCAAATAAGCCATTGGATTTGTGGGTGGTATGGTCAAGCTACATGGTGTTTGATACCGAATTCTTGAGTTAACTTCTTCACCTCTTTGTTTATGAAATGTCTACACCCATTTGATATTAGAATTTTGGGAATCTCGAACCATGCAATCATGTGATCCCTTAAGAATCGACAAACAGTTCTACTATTGATGGGTCAGGTGGGAATAGCCTCCACCTGTCGACTCATGTAGTCGATAGCAAGCAGAATATATTTGTATCCCTGGCTATTCAAAAATGGGCCAATAAAGTCGATGTCCTAAGCATCGAAGACGTCGGATATCTGAATGAACTTTAGAGGTATCGTATCTATCATTCCTATGGTGTCGCCCAACTTCTCACAGTCAAAGCAATGTTTGACATACTCTTCTGCATCTTTGAATAACGTAGGCCACCAAAGGCCACTCTGAAGAACTTTTGATGTCGTTCGTCTGCTTGAATGATGTCCTCTTTACTCTTTATCATGAATATGTGCGAGGACACTTGGAACTTACTCCTGAGGAATACACCTCCTCCAGATGCAATCTTCCCCCTCGCGGAATAAATATGAATCCCCCCATTGGTAGAAATGGATACCAGACAAAATTTTGTCCATTTTCAGCTTAGGCAAATCTTGTAGAGTTCTCTTAGATACAAGATAGTTCACAATATTGGCATACCAGGGGAGCGAGGTAACTTACAAGATCGCATCATCTGGAAAGTTCTTTGTTATTAGTTGCATGTTCGGCTCAGGAGAATTAATCTCAGGAAGTCTGGACAAGTGGTCGGCCGCCATATTCTTAACTCCAGGTTTATCTCAGATTTCAAGGTCAAACTTCTGGAGGAGAAGGATCCACTGGATGAGATGTGGTTTGGAATCCTTCTTCTGCTGTACATACCAGATTACCAAGTGATTTGTATATATGATCAATTTAGACCCGAGGAGATGGGATCTGAATTTCTCCAAGGCAAAAACTACTATTTAGTAGCACCTTCTTAGTAACTATGTAATTCCTTTGAGCTTCATCAAGTGTTCACCCAACAAAGTGAATAGAAAATGGTATATTATCTTTACTATGTCCTTGGACATCACCAATGGCATAATCTAACGCATCTGTCATTATCTCGAATGGTTGCATCCAAATTAGCGGCTGTAAGACAAGGGCCCAAGTGATAACTTCTTTCATTTAATGAAAGACAAGGAGCAGATGGTCATCAATAATGAAATTATTCTCCTTGTCTAGCAGCTTTGTCAACAGTCTGGCCAACTTACTGAAATATTTGATAATCGTCGGTAGAAACCAACATGGCCCATGAATAAGCCTCACAAGGGGAGACTCAATCGATGTCTCGACTACTCAACAGTTGCACTAGATCAACGGTCAACCCACACAATGAGTAAATCAAGCAAAATAGTGTGAATCAAAATTTAGTATACCCTACTAAAAATGTATAGTGACAAACAAGTAGGGGTCGAATTCAGAAAGCAATGGCGTAGAGCAATGCAAGATAGAAAATCAAAGGACAATATGCCTCTCAACACTTAGCCAAAGTATAGTTTTGTGGGTTTTTTATTTTATTTTATTTTTTTTATTTTATTTTATATTTTTATATTTATTTTTAAATTTTTTATTTTTTCATTTTTAGATTATTAGATTTTTTCTTTTAAATATAGAATACAAGATATATAAGACTATGCATATAATATGAGCTAATGCAGATATAAATATCACTAAAAATAACCAAAATTTTATAATTAAATATTTCTATATTTTAAATAATTTTTCCAATTTTTTATTTTTAGTGAATTTTTCTAATTTCTAAATAGTTTTAAAGTAAAAAAATACCCCAAATCACTGATTTAATAAATATGGGAAATTGAAATGGAAACTAAAAATAGTAAACAATACCAAAATCTTACAAATCAATTTTAATTTATAAATAATAATATAGGGAAATTATAAAATAGAAAACACTATTTTTTGAATTTTTAGGAATTTTAAAGATTTTTATAAAGGATTTTGGGGATTTTAAATTTTTAAGAGTTCTTTTTCTATTTTTATGGATTTTTTGGTCTCGAACTGTAAAATAACTAAATAAACATGATTTTTTTTGTAATTTTCCAAAAACTTATTATATTTTTTAGATATTTTCTAAGTCAAACATGGGCCTTTTGTGCTCTTTTTTATTTTTAATAAATAATAAAAGGTCCTAAAATGCTAAAGTATTTATAGGACATGGAACTAGAAGCAATCAGGAGCCTACAACTATATTTTGGGGTTTTTATGAGCACAAATGATATTTTAAATAAATGCAAGAATGATAAATCCAAGATTTATCAGCTTAATTCTATTTATTTATCTCCTTTACTTAAGTTAATAACATGACTCATTTATTAAATAACACTAATTGATAATTTATGTGTTGTTTATAATTAACATTATTTACTATATATTATTATGGTGTAATATTTCATGTATTTTTTCTCCATTAAAAAATAAATAACAATTAGAATAAAATTATACATAAATAAACTAGTTAAATAAAAATACAAAAAATAAGCAAAAGAAAAGTTAAAGAAAAATCTTTTATATAGTTGATGAAACTCGATTTCATCATCTTTATTTCCAATTATTAACCCCCTTTCTTAAACTATTTGTCAATAAAACCTAGATAATGTCCTGTAATTAACAGAGTCTCAAATAAATTAAAAACCAAAAAAATTGGCAAAACAAAAATCTGTGGTATTTTTAACCTTAAAAATACCTTCAAAAATATTTGGTGTCTACAATTGACTCCTCTCCACTTTTGGTCAACATGAAACTTGTAGATATCATCAAGATCTACAACTTTCATGTTTTGAGTTTTCTCAAATTCGGCCTCCTAACCACTCAAAAATCAACTTGTCTCTTCTAATAATCTGATTGGGCCACGTGGCCCGTTCTGGGTGAGCCACGTGGCCCGCTTCCCTTGCTTCAGCTGCCTGCGCTTTTGGCCGTCGGATCACCTTCTGATCCAACAGCTCCGCCCACTCCACGTGCGCCATTACTCTTAACCGTCAGATCTCCCTCAGGCCTTGATCACCGCCCTCCGTTCGCACCGCGCTCCTATCACAACACGTGGCGCACTCTCCACCCTCCATCACATCGCCCAAGATCTCATCTGTGCCATCCAAACTCACATCCACTCTCAACCGCCCGATCAATCCCAAAATCTCGTCACAACCTTCCGCTAGCGCCTCACCCAGAACTCGCCACTTGGCGCTGTGTGCACCTTCCGATCTTGCCTTCATCTCGTTGATCACCACCGTTTATTGTCGCTTCGATAACCACCATCCGATTACGTCTAGATCTGATCTGAATCACCCGTTAACGCCACTCCCGCAGCTCGACACGTGGCAATATCGTCGGCCTTCGATCGCTTCGCCTGGATCAAATCATACCCGTTGCTTCGCGCCCGAATGTCCGCCGTTGGATCTCCAGATCCAACGGCTGAGCGTCATCGTCAACCTCCCGCAACCTCCGCCCGAGACCCACGCCTCTCTGACCTCCTCCACTCTTCTAATTTTAGCCGCTTCGCCTCACGCCTTCTCCACGAGCTAACATCGAGTCCACGTAGCCCTCACATCCCCTATTCTCGTGCGACCCTCAACCACGACCACCCTCCTTCCATCCGGTTAGCATCTGCCCTTGAAAACCATGCCTTCACCAGCCCTCTACCATCTCCGCCCCTTTAAAAACCCCGTCACCTCCCTCGTTCCTCCTCATCCACCTTTACACGCAGGGAGGCCCAGCCCTCCTCCGCCTCCCTGTGACAGGGGGAGGCGGAAGGATCGAGCAACGACGACTCCCCCCTCAGTGTGATCCACCGCCGATCGTGGTGGTGTCGCGGCGCCATAGCGACCGCCCGAGCTCGCTGGGACGACCGCCCAGTACGTGCGAAGACCCCGAGGTCCCCAGAAGACCTCGAGCCCAGGCCATTTCCTCCGCCCGACGTCAGGTAAGCTCTCCAACCCTTCTTGTATTTTTCTTTAATTTTCTCTTAATTAAGTAGATAGATCCGCCCCTCCTCGACCCTAATTGCTCACTCCACAAGCTCCGCCACCGTCCCATCGTTCACGCCAGCCACTCCGATCATCTCCGTCCTCCATCGGAACCCCTTAACCCCAGGCTTTCTCCTCCGCCGGAGGCGGAGGAGAACCCACCACGGGCTCCTTTTCTCCGTCGCTTAGGCCCGTCGCTCACCTCATCTCGCACGCACGCACGTCCCGCTTTCACCTAACCCCCTTTGCAGGTCCTCATCTTCATTGGCCGGACCTCGGGCGGAGCTAGGTTCTAGAGCTCCGCCTCCGTCGATCAAGCGTTGGCAGCACACTCCAGATGCTCCTGCAGCTTCTTCGACCTCGGAACTTCATCGCCAGATCTTCAACATCCTCCCCTAAGCTTCACCGAACACGGCGAGGCGCGTAGGAGCTCCAGGCCTCACACCGGAGCTCGAATCACGCCGCCACCCATTAGGGGAGGAGAAGACACAGATGCCGTTGGATCTCGCTCCACGGCGGAGATCCAATGGCCCTGGAGCAGCCTCGTCGCCTTCCCGGAGCGCAGAGGATCGGTGGGACCGAGCCTCGCCCGAGGCAACCTCGAGCCGCCATGTGGCCCGAGCCACCTGCTACGGCCACCTGAAGCAGCGCCGAACCTCGCCCCCACCCGAGCCTGAGATCACATGCCTCACGCACGTGGGTTCTGGGCTTTTTGCATCGGCGCCCTCGCACCTTCCGCATATTACATCCAGGTCCTGATACCACGTGGCAGTCCCCGAGACTACCCCGAGCCTTATTGACACCAAGCCTGGAGGCTCGTGTATTCCGAGCCAACCCGAAGCAGCAACGCGCCTCTGCCGAGCCCGAGCTGCCCTCCGAGCCTGGATGGCGCATGCATAGCACGTGTCATCTGGGTAATTTATGCAGAAGCCCCGTTGACTTCTCCAAATAGCAAACGGGTCCTGATGACACATGCAGACCACGTGCGCAGGGGGAAATTTGCATTGAAACCCTCGTGGGTTTTCAAAATTGCAAAAATACCCCTGTGCGTGTGGGTAAATTACAGGGAGGTCCTAGTACTTTTTCATATTTACATTTTAGTATCTCCCAGGGACCTGTTTGTAGTTATCTTTTCATGTTTTCTTTCATTTATGCCCTTGTTTTCTTTCTTGCATATCTTGAGCTACATATATCCGATTGAGTTGATTTCAGTTTCATTTTGAAGCTCTTCTCGTCATCTTTCTTATGGCATGCTTAACTTTTAGTTTTGACACTATGATCTGTAATGCCCTATTTGATTAACTAAGTGTCCAGATTTCTATTGCCTAGATGCTATATAAATGAAAATTGCTTCATTAATTGATTTTGTTTGACTCGTATATTTTATGGCTCAACTCATTATCATTTCGAGCATATTTCCATTACATCGCATGTATTTGCATGATAAAAATAAAATAAAAAACGCATGTTTACTTTTGCTTTAATGCATTGTTGTCTTTCTGCATACTTTGACCTATATTGTCTCTCATTCACACTTAATTAGATAGATGAAAATCTGGATAATGCGAGAGAGGCTCGTGTCCCTGAGTTCGACCTTGGTTTCTTGCCAAGTAAAATAAAAAAATATATGACCATCTCATTTTGATTGATATATTTAAATCAGATGGTCTTTGATAGACCAAATTCGGCCCGACTGCTACGACAATTCCGAGTGCTAATTCAACACTTTTAGAGGGCCGAATTTACGGTTTATCAATAGTGTACAATAGTATTTAATTTTATCTATATACAAATGACCTCTGATCTCTTTCACTTCTACATGAAAGTTGTAGATCTCATCGAGATCTACAATTTCATGTTTACACTTTTTATAATTCACCATCTAATCAATTCTTTTTGAATTACTACTGATTTTTATATTTTGTTCAATTCTGATTGGGCCACATGGCAACTCCAGATTGTGCTACGTGGCCCAATCTTATTCAGCCGCTAGCATAGCTCCATCATCGTTAGATCTTCTCACCAGTACATCCAGGCCTTCCATTGACATCCAATTATGGAACGTCTGATCTGATGATCAGACGACCGATGATCGTATAACCCTAGCCATCCGATCTACTTGATCAAACCGTACGTTGGTGCCGTAATTGTGACCGTCCGATTGCATGATCGGATAGTTGGGGTTGTTTCTTCATCCTCCAACCAGTTACACCATCATCTCAAACCGTCATCTTCATCGATTTATCCCAACCTCCTCCAGATTCATTCCGACCAACTAGCACCATGAATCCCTAAATTTAACTTCCTAGATTCACGCCAACCACCCATTATTCCCTAACTCTAACTTCCCTACCAATGGGTAGAGGTTGAAACTTCTACGAAACTCATCGAAACCTCCATCACCCTCTCTTTAAATACCTCTCCATTAGCTGCCTTTGCTGGCTATCTGGGATTTACGGACCCGCACCTTAGCTTTCTCTATACCCCAGTGACAGTTCAAGGGACACATTGAATGCCATGATGGTGTGTACCTCCGACAAGATCCTTAGCTTCTTTGCCAAGTTACAGCTAGTATTTGAGGTTGTTCTAGCTTGGTTCTAGATCCAAGAACTTCAAGCGAAGATCGTGTAGCCTTAAGCTTCACGATTCGGATCAAGGATTCAACTGTTTCTACATCTTTTCAAGCTATCAACTTCCTGGTCAGATCTCATTGTGGTCATGGTGTTAACTTTGAGAATTTACTTTTTAGTTGTTAAACACTCATAGACTCTCCTTAGAGGTTATTTACCTGCACCTTTGAACATTCATCCATACGTGACTTCTCCTGTAATCTATCCATCTCTCCATAATCGTGATCACCCAAATCCAACGTTGTTTCCTCCATGGAGGTGAGACCCTTTAGGGCTTAGTCTACCACCTTCGAGTATCCCATCATTCCATTCACATTAGCGTCCAAATCATGCGCGAGAGCTTGTTTTGTTGTAGCTAACTATGCAGGACATCCTAAGGCTTTACTAGTCAGAGGTTAGAACTTAGTTCCGATCTCTGGTTTTCTCTCAAGTGACGTCGCATCGACCGAGCTTCCTAGGCATCTTCGGACCTTCTTAGAGCATCCATTGTCTTCTCCAAAGTCCAACGGAGGTGCTTGGACCCTTTCGAGATCAAGAAGAAGCACGACAGAGCTTTAGCCAAGTCGCCAGAGTCCCACCTCTTCACCACTGCACAAGGAGGAGCGCAAGAACAGTGAAGTAGCAGCTATCGTTGATCTCACCTATTTAGGTGAGATCGAACGGTCTTCAATTGACCACGTTGATCTCCAAAGCAACGGTTCGATCCCGAGCCTCCTTGATCGAACTTGAATCCGAGCCACAAGCTAAAGCGCTAGAAGAAGACATGCGTCCCGAGCCTCATCGATCGAGCCTAATCCATCACGTGATTTGCGCGTGTAGAAGGAAAATTTGCAGCAAAAATCCAAATGTTTCTGAATATTATAGATTAGTCTTTTTTATTCCCCCGTCTATTCAACATTTGCATGTTAGCCCTCATAGATTTTGTTATTTACATTTTAGTTCCTATCAGTTCTTAAATGTAATAAGACTTGGAAGTTTTTATTGCAATTGTACCCCTACATTCTATGTTGAATATCTTGATATCCTGAAGTCCAATTAATGTAAATTTGGTCTCATTTTAAAGCTGGTTTGACACTCTATCTTGTAACAACATGTGTGGTTGATTTTGATTAATTATTTACACATTAATAGTTAATGTTTGAAGGCTTTGATTGATTGTTGTAATCTTATTGAATTCAAATATTCTACATGCTCATTTTTATCCCTTCAAGCATGACGGGATTTAAGATATATTATTTTTGAATGTGAATAATCTTTGGATCATTAAAAAACATATCTGTTGATTAAATTATTAGAGTGGGGAAAGAGTTAAGATTTTGGAATCAATTTCTTCTTCTTTAAATTATTCCCTAAGGAAATAATTCAAGGTATTCTCATCATTAATCCAAGTTGTTTGTTGAGAGTTTTAAGTGTTGTTTCCCTATATTTGTTGTTTGTTTATTTGTGTTTGCATTTAAATTAGTGGTATAAATAAATATATATATCCAAATTCTTTATTTATTGAGTGAGGTGCATTAAGCTCGAAGTAATAAATCCCTATATTACTCACTAAAATTATTTGTCCTCTAAAGATAATTATTAAAGTGCTCGCGTCCTTATCTTCGACCCTGAACTTCCCAGGTTATAAGTTAAAGCCAAGAACCTCGTCACTGAGTCCCCTCTCAGTTCTGTATGAGATGCTAAGTGCGCTACAACAGATCTATATTAATACACGCATTTAGCACTTCATCAAATAAACACACAAAAATTCAATTGTTGGTAGGGGCAGAAGTGTAATTAAAATAAGAATCCAGGCCTTTTCTGCAATCTTAACAGAAATATATAACAAGAATACAAAGTTATTGGGCTAAAACAAAATATGAATACCTACGAGGGTATGCATGCAAAAATACCACCTCACGTGGGACGACACGTGAGGTGATGTGGACTAGACTCAATTGCAAATACAGAAAGATTGGGGGCCTTTTTTGAAAATTTTACAAAAATAATTACACGAAAAATGAAATATTTAGTTCTAAATATTAATTACAAAAATGTACTGGGTGAAATAGGCAAAATAGCCAACATTGCGTAGTGGCAGACGGTCAAGATCTATCCACTTATGCCACGTGTCGCAACGGAGACGTGCAATGATGGTACGACGGTGACAGCTCATATTAGATCCTCTGAAGAGAATGGATGGTAAAATGAGGGCTTGATCCAATGTTGTACAATCAATCTGGAGCGGTCGAAGGATCAGACAACTGGAAGGGGCGCAGGAAGAACTGGCCAAGAACACGTCAGTGGTGAGCTTTGGTCCATCCTCTAGAGCTCCTCTGGCCATCTGGAAGGCTTGGTCCAAGGGGAAAATGGAGCTTGGGATCCTCCGCTACTGATGGAGGTTTCAAAAGGTCAACCAGAGCTCTGGTGGAGTCGTACATGCACGAAATAGGGATCTAGATCTAGGTACCTACATTGCGTAAAAATCGACTCCAAATGGGGTCCTTTGTCCCACTAGCACATGCAGGAAGCTAAAAAAATGAAGGCGACAATTCTGAGGGTTTATTGGCGTATGAGGATGGAAGGTGGAAAATGACGGTCGTGCTTCCGATGTGCGGCATAGTTTAGGCATGATTCTCTATATCCACGACGGATCAGGTTGTATGGAGGTGCGGCGGGCATGCCATAAGCGAAGAAGAAGAATTGAATATGATTAAGCGATCGGAACAAGGTATGTATTGCCCTGGATACATCCCAAAGGTGAATTCTTTCCATTTTCTCGGACAAAGTGGGTTATTTTTGGAGGTATTCATGGATGACTTCTTGGTCTATGGGGATGATTTTGATGCTTACCTTTCTTGCCTAGACTGTGTGCTTCAAAGTTGCGTGGAAGTCAATCTTGTGTTATCTTGGGAGAAGAGTCATTTCATGATGACTCGAAGGATGACCCATGTTTATATCATCTCCAACAGGGGCATGGAGGTTAATTCAACTAAGGTGGACATCATCAAGAGGCCCAATCTGCCATCTAATTTGAAGCAGTTGCAATCTTTTTTGGGGCATGTCAGTTTCTATTGACGGCTCATTTAGGACTTCAGTTGAATTGACCGACCTCTTACTGATCTTCTCATAAAAGATGCCAATTCCTTGTAGATGATAAATGTCTTTCATCATTCGAGACTCTCAAGAATTTGGTTGTAAGCACTTATCCTTTAGCTATCCGATTGGTCTCTCGTATTCGAGATCATGATGAATGCATTAGAATTTATCATAGGGTCTATTTTAGGATAGAGGAGGGATTGCCATCCGTACGCCATTAACTATGCTAGCAAGATTTTAGATTCAACCCAGCAGAAATACACTATTATAGAGATAGAAATTCTAGTTGTAGTCTTTGCTTTGGACAAATTCATATCTTACATCATTGGATCTACGATCACCACTTTCACAAATTACACAGTTATCAGATACTTAATGGATAAGAAGGATGCCAAGCACATCTTACTAGATGGGTCCTTCTACTTCAGGAGTTTGATATTAAGATTAAAGATAAGCCTGGAGTAAAGAATGTTGTGGTGGATCACCTCTCCATATTAGAGCTTCATGAGACTTTTGAGTTCCCTGCACCTATCTTGGAGACATATCCCAATGAGTCAATTCTTGTTGTCACCTCGTTTCTATGGTATGTCGACATTGTGAACTATCTTGTTGTCAAGTTCCACAAGGTTGGACCAGGCGGCTTGAGACATTCCTTGCGAAGGCCAAGTCATACCATTGGAAGGATCCCACCCTTTACCATGAAGGGGGGATAGTATCTGGCATTGATGTATTCCTAAAGAGGAACACCACAGTGTCCTCACCTACTTCCACAAGATGGAGGTATGAGGACATCATTCTGGGATGAGGACAGCACATAAAGTGCTCCAATCAGGCCCTTGGTGGGCTACACTCTTCATGGATGCCGATGCATTCGTGAATATGTGTACTGATTGTCAGAGGATGAGTACTTGTGGGCATAGAGATATGATGCTAATGTAGCCCATTCACTTTTATGAGATTTTTGACACATGGGGTATTGATTTTATGGGTCCATTCCCTAAGAGTCAAGGATTCAAGAACATTCTTTTGGCCATACAGTATGTGAGTCATTGGGTTAAGGACATCCTAGCTCGAATCGTTGATGCGAAGATAGTTTGTAAAATTTTGAGGAAAAACATCATTTCACGGTTTGGGGTGCCTAGAGTTTTGATTTCTGATGGGGGTACTCATTTCATCAACGACAAGGTAAGGGTTCTTGCTAACAAGTTCATCATTGACCATCAGGTTGCCACTCCATATCATCCACAGATGAATGGTCTTGTTAAGGCCATGAATAGGTAGATCAAGATGATATTGCAGAAGGTTGTTCGCTCGGACTGAATGGTTTGGTCACAACTTTTGGACTTGGCTCTATGGGCTTATAGGACATCTTTCAAGACTCCTTTGGGTACATCTCTCTTTCGATTCGTTTATGACAAGCCATGCCACTTACCTGTTAAGATCAAGCACAAGTCATTGTGGGTAGTTACAGAGATATTCTTGGATCCACAGAGCATAGGAGATCAGACGAGAGTAGAGTTGGCAGCCTTGGAGGAGTTATGTGATGCACCTTCTCGAGTAGTCTAAAATATAAGGACAGAGTGAAAGAATGGCATGATTCACATATCAACCATTAGTACTTTGAGCCAAATCATAGAGTATGTCTATTCGATGCGAGACTGAAGTTATTTCCCGAGGAATCTATAGAGCAAGTGGAAAAGCTTGTACATAGTTTGAAAGTTGTATGACAATGAGAGCATTGATATAATTGAGTTGTCTTCTGAGTTCGCCTTTCAGGTCAATGGTCAGCACATGAATCCATTTTTTGATCATGACTCATTGACCGTTGATGTTTGTCCAATCCATTTTGTATGAGATGCATCCTTTGATTCTCATCTTGTGTATATCATGCTTTATTTACTCTTCCGTTGACCTCTTTGTATATCTATATTTTCTTTTATTTTCCTTATTTTTTCCATTTTTGTTTAACACCTCATGTCTTGCTTAGGATTTTTGCTATATTTAGGATGCACTTTATCCTAAGTAAAGGGGGGTGTTAAACCTATGTTATCCATATTTTTGTTTGTTCTATTACCTCAGTTTATTTTCTTATACTTAGGGACATTGGACCCTAAGTATAGAGGAGGTAATATATGTTTTTCACTTCTTTGATTGTTCCCTCACTTGTCCCTCAATTGTTGATATTATTTTCTATACATAGGCATCTTTTACCCTAAGTATAGGGGGGATAGGTCGAGTCGAAGACTTCATGTACATTCTCTTCATTAGTTTTCCTCGTTTGTACAACCATCTATACTTAACATTATTTGATCTTAAGTATAGAGGAATCACTTATTTCTATTCCATTTTATTTTTCATTCATCAAGTCATTGTAACATAGGATTCTTTTCACTTTTTTACCTAGCACGAGTTATGTCTTCCTTTATCACTTCTTGGTCACTATGAGGACAAAGTTGAGCTGAGTATAGGGCGTGTCATATATATATATATATTGTATATATAATTTAGCCATAATTCATAGTTTTGTTTATTTAATAATATGGATATTAATTATAAAACTGGAACAAAAAAATTTAAAAAATGGTTGTAAACTATTTTTAAATATTATTTGTAAACTCTTTTTTAAAAAAATTGTAAAATTTTTTGTAAAACTATTTGTAAAATCCTTTGTAAAATATTTGTAAAAATTCTTTGTAAAAACCTTTAAAAAATTATCTTTGAACAATTTTTTGTAAAATTATTTTGCTTGTAAAATGTTAGTAAATTATTATGTACAAAATTATTTATATTGTATAAATATTTGCAAAACTTGTTTGTAAAAATTATTTGTAAATTGATTTGTAAAAAGGTTTGTAAAATAAGCTTTGAAAATATTTTGTAAAATGATTTGAAAAGTTTTGTAAAATGGCTCGTAAAAGTGTTTTCTAAATTATTTGTAAAGGTTTTGTAAACTTTGTAAAATTATTTGTAAACTTTTTATCAAATATTTTATGTTGTGGGATATAAATTATATGTATAAAAAATATTTGTAAACTTGTAAAATCCAAGTGTATATAAAATTTGTAATTTTTTTGTAATTATGTAAATTAAATTATTTTATAATTAAAGTTTTTATATAAAATCCTTTTGTAGATAAAATCTGTTGTAAAATTTGTTCATAAAACATGTAAATATTCTTTTTGTAAAATCACAAATCAAAATTATTAAATTTTGTATATGTTTTTGTACAGAAATCTTTGTAAAATATGTGTAAGATCCTTGTATATTCTTATAAATTTGTATAATTATCTATTAACAATACCATAAAAATTGTAAAAAAATCCATACAAATTACAAAACTCTCTGAAAAGCTTTAAAAAATTCTTCTTTTTTTCTTTTCTTTGAAAAAAATGTGTTTTTATTGCATGTGCATGTGCATTTTTAGAATGAAATTGATGCTTCAATTACTCTAGAATAAAATCAAATAATGGAACTGGGTTAAGACCTTAACCCACTTAATTTAAAGGAACCTTATAAGAACTGGAGTTGAGACTTTTCAGGTCGAGCGACTTAATTATTTGAGTGCACAAGACTATGTTCACATGTCATATTGATTTGTCCAACTAGAATATTTCACAACACACACACGACCCTTTTAGATAGTGGCTTAACTTAGATAAGCACTCCACATGTTGCTCAACACGGATGAGGTGTTGAGGAGGCAGAATCCTTTATCTTGGGGAAACACGAGAGTGGAAAAATTCACTATCACAATAAGTGTCCAGTGTGTCTCAACCTAGTCTAGTGGCATTGATGTCTAACGACAAGATGTTGTGGATTACAATAAAGCTTTAAAAGAGGGATAGTATACTGGCTCAAGAACAAAAACTCCTTATGTGCATGTTGCACATTTGTATATATGTTAAAAAAAGAGTATAAAATCTCCAAAAAAAGTTAAATGGGCAAACAAGATATAAATAAAAAAATTTCCATCAGAGAAAATATGAATAAGCAAGGTATATGTTTCAAAGTCTCAATCATATAAGCATGCAACTGGAGACTTGTCTACACTTGTCAAGATTGAAGGATATGTGACTTCACTGGTCACAGTCCATTCTCTTCTCTACCCTCTCTCTTGAGTCGGTTGCACTTGAACTTAGAAGGGAATACCCTACGCCTCAAGGAAAGAGTAGATAGACGGGGAATTAGGGTTAGAGGAGGTTGTTTCTTTGTCATTTCTGAGGTGGGGAGCTATATTTCACTTACACCGTACAATTAAAGATCCATAGTTTTAAGATTTTGCGTATGTGGACATGTTCTAATCTGACAGCTGGGACAACCCGAACATATTATTGTGGAACTAGAAGGATGTTAGGTCCTAACTTCTATTCCAAAAAAGGTTCTGTCAAACAATTAATTCAAAGGTCTAATTGAGCTTCACACTTTGATTTTATGAAGATTACTTTAAAAATCAAAAGTGTTCTAAGTTATTACCTTTTTCTTTACTTATTTTTGTTTTTTACTTATTCATCTAATAAGTTCTTCCTAAGGGACTAGCAGAGGTAAAGTATACGGGAATGATGAATCCATGATTCAACATCTTTATACTTTTATTTTAGCTTAAAATCCTTGGAAAAACTCCTACAAAATAATTATTATCGTCAACTTTAATAATAATTCATCATTAATATTTTATATTTGTCTTTCTTTTACACCAAAATAAAAGAATAATGAAGAACAGAAAAAAGAAAAGAAAGATAAGTCCACATATATGAAATAAGGAGTGAGAAGGTTATATGGCTTGATTTGGGGGTAAATAAGCCAGATCCATGAGCAAGATCTCCTTCGACTCTGGTGGAGGAGATGGACTGGAGTTGAAGAAGGTTGCAATGAAAGGAAAGGGTGAACGGGGTGGTTGGCGAGGATGGGTGAAGTGCGGTGAAGGTGGAGAGGATGGGAATTGGTTAATAGGAGGTGAGTGTGTGGTTAGAAAATAATGAGAAAATTAAAGAAAAATAAATAAGGAATAATACCTGACCGGAGGAGGTAGCTGATGGAGATTGTAGCCTGGCAGAGCTTCGGAGAAGCTCAACGTCTTCGCACTACATGCTCGACCGAAGCATGGTGCTCAAATAGTTGTGGAGAAGTTGTGATTTGGCTGAGCGGCCAAGGGTCACACCTGTGCATTGCCATCCAATTTTCCCCTCACTCCGGCCTCTGTCTGTCACATGGAGGTAGAGGGTGGCTAGGTCATAGCCCATATAATGGTGGATGGTGTGTCAAGTGTCCAGAGGTGAGGGTTTTATATGTGGTGGTTCCGATCATTACACAGTGAGATGCCGAGATTATAATCGAAGTCATAAAGCCCCTTGAATATTGGAGTGGATGTTTAGGGCATGCACATGATGGAGGTATGATCAGGCTACGTGAGGCTGTCATTAGATTGTGGAGAGGCAGCGAGGTGGGGTTGCTAAAAACGGAATGGGGGAGGTGGCTGGTGAGGATTTCATGGGAGAGGGGGATGTGTTGGGTGAAGAAGATGGGTCTGAGGTCGTTGGATCTCGTAATACAATGGCTATGGTGAGGGAACAAGTGAGTGGCATTGATCAGATCAAAATATCTGTTCCTATGAAGGTGAGAGCAACATTGGGGGATGGCCAAGATGAAGTGGGTTGGAGGATCAGATGGTTGCGGGAGGCGACAGATGTCACGAAGATAAACAATCCAGAGAGCGCCAAGTGGCCCAATAGAATTAAAGTAAAAAGAGAAACGAAGGATAAAATACAAATGAAATAAAAGGAAGAAGAATTAGGAGAAAGTAAAAACATGAAAGTTGTAGATCTCGAGGAGATCTTTAAATTTCTTGTTGGACAAAAAGCCAAAAGAGATTAAATAGACAAAGCAAACATTTTGGCAAGTATTTTTATTACATAAAAACACTCTTTTTAATTCTTTTATGTTTTTTTCTTTTTAAAACCAAAATAAATAAATATTGTATTTAATCTATTTTTTTGGAAATTTTTAATAAGAAATAAAATAGGAAAAAAATAAAGAGAATAAAAGGGGTTAAGTTTATACACTAATTAGTGTTTATTTACAAGTTAGAGGTTAGTTGCTAATTACAAAGAAAAGATGCATTTTATTGAATTTTTTAATCTTGCAGGATAATAAATGGATTTGTGATGATAAACTGGAGATTCATCACCCCTATACTACTTTGTTCGTTATTGAGTATTTAAAGAATAAAGGAGTTGGATTAATCCATGTTAATGCCTGTGAAATTTTCAAGGCTCAATTCATCAGGGACCCGTGACTTACGAGATCCTAAAATTTTAGGCTCAACCAAGATCTAGTCAAAAGGAATCCAACTTCTTTAATTATTAAATTCTCCATCTGCACATATAATATAAGGATATGACATTTAGTATATTGTAATACTGAGAGTCGAGTCGAGATGTCACCCAAAGTCCCAGTCCAGGAGACTCTCCTGCAGACCTAATCCTCAACACTAGCGAAGAAGTTAGTTCTTGAGTTCAATCCACCATCTCATTAGTTTGTCAAACTTGAAAATATAGATGGAAGGCCAAATTATGGAGGGAATAGTTTTGTGTATTTTCTTCTCTCCCTCACGAACAAGGGACCTCTCGAGTGCCTTATTACTCAACACCTTTATATTTTTTTCTTGATCAATGTGTCCATCTAGAGTAGTTGAGTCTCATGTACTAGTTTTCCTAGGAGTACACCAGGGTGTGTCTTCTTTAAGTATCTACTATACTTACACCCAGACTTGTTTCGCTTATGATGCAGAGACCTTTTTTAGGTACTTGCCCGGCTCATTTAGCATATTTAGCTTTGGTCTAATTGGACACTTTGAAATGTTTGGGACGCTCTCTTTAATTGAAGCTCTTTGAGATTGACTTTGTATTTGAGAGCTCTTTTCATTCAACATTTCTTTTATTTTCTTTTTGTAATCTAGTTTCACTGCTTTTACCAAGTTGATGAACGCTGATCAACAATTATTTAGTTTCATCACATTGGCACATAGGTCAATATCCAAAAGATAGCATGAGAACTTGTTCACATACTGGCTAGGGTTTTGCTAACACTTAGGTTTAATGAAGTCTTCATTGATTTTATCCCATCCTTGAGCATCATTAGATCGAGTCTAGACTCAAATCTTAAGTCTCAATTCCTCAAGTGAAATCTCAACCCATCTCATCATTCATGCTATTGTGCGAGTGATGTGTCGATCATATTCTTAGAAGGAAGAGAAAGAGTGAAATATATCACTCATATCCTTCAAACCAGGGAAGTGTGGATTATTAAGTCTCAAACCATAATGACTAAGGTTGGTTAACAAAGACTTTCAAGATCTCAAAAACCAAGTGTTCTCAATCATCAAGACTTGTGTGATAGTGAATGTGTCAGGGACACACAAACTTCAAAGCTAGTGATGTTTTATTTTTTTCTCTTTTTATGGATTTTTTAGAGAAGCTTCCTTAGAGAGATAATGACTGGCCTAAGCTCATATGAATTGTTGCATCTACTTCCAGCAAGTATGGGTGTAAGTACGAACCGTTTGATGGCTACCTGTATTACTTCAAGACAGTACCATTCTCATAGTCTTTTAACCACCCATTCTGCTATGGGAGATCGTAGTTCCCATACTGAGAGGTAGCTGCTCATTTTTAGCTTAGAAGTCAGAATCACTACTAAAGAATATTTTATTTTTTTTCAATTTTTATTGATTTTTAATAAGATCAGGCAAAAAATATATTAGTCTCATTTAATACCTTATTTTTGAAAGAGTGTTGAAAACATTTTCTAAACCATGTCACATAATATATAGATTTTAAAAAAATCAAACAATTTTCAAAACGACTCAAAACCCATTTTTCCAACCATCAGCAAATAATTTTCAAAACCGTGTCGCACAATCTAGGAAACTTTTCAAAGCTTTTACAAACATTTTTTGAGAATCTGTTCACTAAATAATATACCCTAGCCCCAAGATTTTTCAAAAATTTTCAAAAATTTCAAAATAAGAGCTTTGGCTAAAGTATAGATTAGGTATATATTGTACACCTCCTATACTTAGCTTTTGTTATGTCCTCATTGCACAAAGTGATAGAAGCCGTATCTCATGCCAAAATATAGGAAAGCATACAGAAACTAACTTGGGAGGCCCCCTATACTTAGGTTAAGAATAACCTAAGTATAAGAAGATGAATGCATAAAAGTATCAAATGAGTGGATAAGAAATTGACAAGGGCTTGGGCCTCCCCTATATTTAGGATGAGAAGAGCCTAAGTATAGAGATATGCAATGAGGATGGAGGGACCCAAGGTGAATACTCAGAGAATGTGCAGGATTCCCCCTACACTTAGGCTAAAAAGTATTCTAAGTATCTAGATGAGGAATTTAAGGATGGGTAACCGAGGTATTAGTTAGGGATACAAGGAGAGTGGATTTACAAAGATGATTGAATCTACGGATATGGGGATGGAATAACTAGGGTTACGGGATGGTTGGGTGAAAATACATTCAAGATTAACCAAGCAAGCAATGATACCATGATTTCACCAACTCACACATGAGGGATGTAAAGATTTGGTCAAATTTATCTTGTCTATTTTATTTAGTGATCATCCAAATTTCAAATCCATTACTCATGTCTTAAAGATAGGTTTTGTACACTATCCTAGGGATATGTCCTCACCTCTCAACATTCCATCATAATCTGTGTAAAATGTGGGTATTGCTCTCCCATAATGCAACAAGTTCATTTTACTTCATTTTATTATTTTTTCGACATGCATTAATAGTCCCAATTTTACACTTTTGTTTATCATTGATTTATTGTCAGCACAAATCATGCAATCATTGTCTAACTACCATTTCCAATTCCATATATATCCTATGTAATAAATCAGGAGAAGATTGAGAAAAACCGATGTATACGAGAAAATCATGATGCATGCTTGAGAGAAAACTTACAGTGCTACAAGCATTCTCTATGCATGTGCAATATTGTATTTAAATTTTACACTACATGCATGAAAGTCAAAGAAACTGCACCTAAACATGATACTAATAGCGGGGAAAATTTGAATTAATTTTTGGCTAAATAAATCAATGTTTAAGTATGTCTCAATGAATCGAGGAGAAGAAGTGACTTCTGCTCCATCCTTATTGGTGTGCCCTAACTTATGAACATGTACAAAATATATAAAATAATGGAAGCTCAGAGAGCCGCATACCTGACCCTTGGTTCGAACACTCAAGTGAAGCCCTACCAGAATTGGAGTAAAGCAGGCTCCACACAATACATGCAAATGTACATGTCCACGTACACACAACAACACTCAAAAGAGGACCAATGGAAATGTTGTTATTATAATTGTTTACAAAATAAATGCATGAACAAAATGTTAATTTAATTCTTCGAATTCTTTGGGGTTTCTTCTAGGACTCCTCGCAGCAGGAGCTCCCAACTCCACGCCTCCATGTTGATCGAGTGTCCTCTATCTCCACAGGCCATGCCATAAAAGAAAAACATCAGACATACATGAAGAAATTTACTCAACAAAAATGATGGAAAAACAAACATAATAAGAAGACCTAAATGTTTGAAAATAATCAAGTAAAATTAAAATTCAAAAAATCTACAAGTATGAGCCATGTCCTTGCCAACGGTGTCATCTGATAAATCGCAAAATTGCCTTTTTAATTAGGTCGTCTTATCGTCTAACAAGAGGTAATTTTGGATCGAAGAAGAATCGACCACAAGCTTCAATATGTGGTGACGATTTTATACTTAGCAAGCCTACCAAGGTCAAACACAAGGACACAGGCATCCTCATTGATTAATCAGAAAATAATGATTAAGATTGTGGGATTAAATTTATGGACTTAGGTCTTCTCTATTCAAACATAATGAGAAATACACGTAAAAATACCGCAAGATGCAATATGCAATAGAGAATGCACAAGACAATCACTTGCATAATATTTATAAAATAATGCATGCGTAATGTAGACAATGATTATGCATACTACAGAATGAAGAAGAAATAACATGAATTTTTAAAATTTTAATTATATGCAGAATAAACATAATGCAATGTACAATATGCAAAGAAACACAATGCATGAAATGAGGATAAATATGATATCTTTATTTTTTTAGCAATTTAAAAATGATGCAAGATGTTATGCAATGTTATTGAATGATGCAAGCAAAAATATGCCCTAATTTTATTAGATCATTAAGTAATCAAACACGATTCAATATCATTATCAATTGAGGCTTAAAATGGCATTTAAATGAAGAGTAGATTACAAATTAATCATGTAGAATTTAGCATATTAAATTATGCGTTAAATTAGTTAAATAATCATGCCATCATGAAGAGCATAAAATAAGCAATAAAATGAAATTGAAATAATTCAATTTGGAGATCATATACTTAAGTTATGAATGAAAGAGTCCAAGAGCATATTTACAATAAAAACATGTAGAAGAAGAAGATAAAATATACAATTTGGTCCCTGTAAGGGCCATAAATAATATTATAAAACTAATAGGGCCTCTGTGTAAGTTTCCCAAGTACGACACATGAGGCAAGCGTACCTGGGAGGAACATGATTGCAATTATTAGAACTTGGTGGATCTGCAATGCAAATTACCTTGTCTGCATGTGCGTTACATGCCTACCAGCTAGGCGCGGGAAGCGGGCGAGGATCAGTGCAATTCGGAGGCCATGTGTTGTTGCCTCTGCGCTTCATACTTGCTTTGGTTCTACCAAAGCTCCTTTTGCGGGATCAAGGTTGGCGTGAGATGTGGGTCATATGATCAGGATTATCAGGTGGTACCTGTAGCATTGGCATCGCTTGCTTCTTTCTCGAGTGTGTTAGTGAAGGCGGGGCTTTGACGAGCCCCCTAGAGCTCCTCCAATATAGAACTAATGCGTGAATGGTCGAGGAAGCTCGCGAGAAGGCCGGTGAAGATGTTCAACATGTGAGGGAGCCACCGAATGGACAGAGGCATCAAAACAGTGCAACCTTGTCGACGTGGAGGAAACTATGACCATTGAAGATTTGACCTGTAGAGGTTAGATGGATATGTAGCCGAAGTGAAGGGGGTTGGATGGCAAGCTTTGGGGCGAAGAAAGCGGAGCCTAGAGCAAGATCTCCTCCGCCTCCGGTAGAGGAGATGACAAGGAGTCAAAAGGGTTGTGATAGAAGGAAAGGGCGAACGAGGCAGTTGGCGATGACGGGTTAAGTGCGGTGAAGGTGGAGAGGAGGGAATTTATTGAGAGGAGGAGAGCGTGTTGCTAGAAAATTAGGAGAAAATTAAAGGAAAAGAAAGAAGAATTCCTTATCGGAGGAGGTAGCCGGTGAAGGTTGCGGTCTGGGTGGAGCTCCTGAGGAGCTTTAGGTCTTCACATGACATGCTCGAGCATGGTGCTCAAACATCTGTGGGGAATCTTTGACTTGGCTAGGTGACCAAGGCTCGTACGTGGTCGTGCTAACCATCATTGCCCCTCGATTCGACCCCCGTCTGTCACAGGGAGACGGAGGGTGTCTAGGTCATAGACCCATGTAATGGTGGATCATGTGTCTAGTGGTCGGAGGTGAACATTTTATAGGTGTTTGTTCTAGTCATTACAGAGTGAGGTGGAGAGATTGTAACCAAAGTCATCACGCCCCATGAAGATTGGAGCGGATGTTTATGGCATGCACATGATGGAGGCATGATTGGACTACGTAGGGGTATTGTTAGGTTGTGGAGAGGTAGTGAGGTAGGGTGCTAAAAACGGAAGGAAAGAGGTGGTCGATGAGGATTTCGTGGAAGAGAGGAGAAGCGTTGGGTGAAGAAGAAGGGTCCATCGTCATTGGATTTCACGTTCCAACGATTGCGGTGAGTGTGCAAGTGAGTGGTGTAGATCATATCATAAGATCTAATCTAATGGTGGTGAGAGTGGTGTTGGGGGACAACCTACATGAAGTGGGCTGGAGGATTAGACGGTTGCAGAAGGCGGCAGGTGACACGAAGAGTAGCGGGCCATGTTACGACTCCATGAGCATCATGTAGCCCAATAGAATTAAAGTAAGAAGAGAAACGAAGGAGAAAATACAAAAGAAATAAAAGGAAGAAGAATTAGTAAAATTCAAAAAATGAAAGTTGTAGATCTCGAGGAGATCTACAAATTTCATGTTGGACAAAAAACCAAAAGAGATTAAATAAGCCAAGCAAAAAATTTTGGCAAGTATTTTTAATACATAAAAACACTCTTTTTAATTCTTTTGTGATTTTTTATTTTTAGTTTCTTTCTAAAATTGAAATAAATGAATACAATATTTGATATAATTTTTTGGATTTTTGAATAATAAATAAAATAACATAAAATAATATAAAATAAAAAGGATTAATTTTATATACTGATTAGAGTTATTTACAAGTTAGAGGTTAATTGCTAACTACAGAGAATTATTATGCATTTTATTGAACTGTTCAAGATAAAAGGATAACAAATGGATTTTGTAATGATAAATTGGAGATTCATCACAATATCAAGAAGATAATTACAAATTGCTAAATTGGTATACTCTAAAGTTTGTACAAAATAAATTAAGTAACCCAAAATCCAGTTGTTTTTAGGTCCCAAAACCGACCTTTTCATAAACGAACTCCATTTTAAGTGAAAACACCTGCATTATTTAGATAATATATATATATATATATATATATCTTGTACTTGATGAGTAGAGTGAATTTGGAGTTCATATGGCAAACTTACAAGATTCAGTAGTTGAGAATTTGACAATTTGGAGTTCTGATTACTTGCCATATATATACCATATATATAGAGGTTGGAATTTTTATACTTTATTTTTGTATTTTTATACATCTTATCTACAGATCGATTATGAGTTTGGTGAGAAATGTGTACATATGTGTCATGTACAATTATGGAAAAATTGTATATATAATAAATAGATGTGATTAATGAGTTATGTATATGGTTAGTAATTTTTTATTTTATGCATTATCTCCCCCTGATTTATTATCATTCGACTAATTCATGCTAACTTAGTCTAGGGGGTTAATACCAGAGATAACCTAACGATGCGGTTGTGTGGTTTACACAAGGCAGGACCACAATCGCTGAGGTGGCTGACATGGAGCACTCTGATAAATTCAACAATAAACCACAATAAATCATAAAGCAATAAAATCAAGTGTGGATTAAAATTTATTATAAAACTAGACAAACAAATGTGTATAGTGGACAACTATGCTGGAATGTCGAACTCAAGGAGCAAGTTGTGTAGGAATATTATTTATCTCTAAATAATGTGTAGGTGTATGTTTATAAATATATATGTACACAATATTCACTCAATTTTTGTGGTTTATTTAATATTTTTTTACATATTTTCTAATTTTAATTTTCTGATTTTTAATTTCTTTTTATTTTTAATATATAATAAGGTGTATATATAATACAATGTAATATGTATAATATAAGGTACATATATGTAAAATAAATGTCTAATATAAAATAAAAAGCAAAAAATATAGATAAGGACAGTCCTTTTTATTTTTTTAGTATTTAAAATATTTATAAGGTATTTTTAATAACTAATGGTATTAATAACTATATATAATAATACATATGAATATAAGTATTGCTATAAAAAGTCAAAATTACAAAACAAAATAATTTTGTTTTCTCAAATATTCTTTTATTTACGTGAATTTTTGTGGAAGTTTTGTTATTTTTTGTAAGTTTAAAATCAGAAATAATCTGAGATAGGGAACAATTAAATAAGTCGAATTGTTTTGGAAATAAAAAATAGCAAACATGTCCAAAATTTCTCAAACCTAATTTTAGCATGTTGTATGAGTTCAATGGGGTTGCCCCTTGGGGGAAGCTAACTTGGCTCCCCCCACCCCATTTCACTCGTTTTTTTATTTTTTTTGAAAATTTCTTCTATGGAATTTCATCACTATATCCCTATATTATGTCATTAAAATTTCGTGCGAAACAGAGACTCCTACGGCCTCCATCTAGACAACCATTTTTTAACAATAAAAGAATTGCTAAATCGACCTCATCTGGATGGAGGTCGTATGAGTCTCTATTACGCCCAGAATTTTTATGACATAATATAGGCATATATAGATGAAAATCCACGGAAGAAATTTTCAAAAAAATTTAAAAAACTGAGCGAAATGGGGCGGGGGGAGCTAAGTTGTATGTTTTAGTGTTAGCAAGGGTTTGCTATTTTTGAGTTTCTTTTGATATTTTTTGATGCTTTTTGGTCTGGAGTTATAAAGTAGATAATAAACATTACTGTTTTGGAATTTTTAAAAAGGATTTTATAATTGTTTGTATTTTTTAAGTTAAACATGGAATAAAAGGTGCCCTTTTGATTTTTAATAAATAGTGACTGCAACAAAAATTCTAAATCAACCAAATGGTGTGAACAAGCATTTACACCTAATTTTGCAATTTTTTAGAGCACATGAGCTATTTTTATAGAAAAATGCAAAATTAAAAATTCAACAAGTTAAGAGGGGCATATTTGCAATAATAAATAAATACAAGGTTAGATGTACAAAATACCAAAAATATTTTCCTTAAAAATCGATTTTTAAAGAATAACTAACAATTACAAAACCTGGTGGGATATACATGAAAAATGTCCACTCACATGGGGGCCACGTGAGGTGACCTTAGTAGAACACAAAAGTGCAATATCAAAGAACTACAGTGGTCCTTTACAAATTTTCCCTAAAGTTTTGCATGTAGTAAAATATTTACAAGATTTTTGATAAAAATACAAAATGTGTAGAAGGGGTATGTGACATTTACCCTATTTAAGTGACTCTTATCTGATCATTTGTTGCACGTCGTGTGGTTGATCCATCGGCTGAAATCGCTTACCCCTTCGATTTAAATGGACAACCTAGATTAGATCTAGGTCGTGTTCTTGATCGGATGGTTGAGAGGGGCTCTAGACGAACCGTTAAATAACACTAGTCGGGCGTACTTGGATTTCTTAGTTCTTCATCCTCCAATGATTGATTTTCGATCTGATGATGACAAACGGTAGGGGGGATCCTCCGTATGTGATGACCAGCTTCGATGAGGTCGAGGGAGCCCTGGGAGATCTAACTGCTCCAGATGACCTTGATATGCTCCAGATCTTATGTGTGGTTCCATATGGGTTGTTAAGATCAGGACCTGCCAAAAATGTTACCCGGTTTGAGGGAAACTTCCTCGATTAGTTGCTTGAAGCTGGGAGCTAGGGTATGATAGATATGGCAAATGTCTGACAAGAGGTGGTGGAACGACCTTCGATTCACCTGGTCAGAGCATGACCCAGGTTAGAAAGTGTTGGATATTGCGTAGAAGGCATCAATTAGTGAAGTGGTTTGAAAATCGAGTGGATCACAGTGGGAGACGAACTAATTTGGCCTGAAGCTCAAGCTCCAGGTCCAAAGGGGTTTTGAAATTAAACCTAAACCTAATGATTAAAACTAAAATTAAAATACAGAAATGGAAAGATGACCTAAGGTTTACCTAAGTCGACCAGCAGTCGAAGAAGCGAAACCTGCAGGCGAAGAACTCTGGCTTGGATCACCTCCATAGTCGCTCATCCTCATTGCAGATCCTCCCAATCAAATGTTGTCACCAAGGGAAGGGGTATGTAATGGTTCTGAGGGGTTAAGAGTGGTCGAAGGGAGATCGAACTTGGAATTGGTGAGGAGGAGCATTATTTAAAGGCTACTAGCAGAGGTGGATTGTAATGTAGATCTTTATCGATTCGATGATGATAAAGCACACCTAAAGATATGGTGAGAATCACGGAGGTCGGGAGTTCAAAAGATGTTCAAGGTGCGAGGCATGCCAATCATTAGGGTCCCTGAGGATAATGCGAGAAGTTGTGGACTCGAGGTATCAAATAGGTCAGAGCAGGCGGAGGGGGTCAGTTAACCAGAGCCAACAAGGGAATGAATTTGGTTGGTCCACGTGGATCAACTAGAAAATTTCAATCTAGAAATAGCTTGTATATGATTATAAATAATAAATTAAGTAATTAAATTTTTGTTAAAACATGAAAATTAATTATAATTTAATGTATTATTTTATGCATATTTTATTTATTTTTTCGAGGCTTTTTATTATAGGGTAATATTTACATGTATAAATATGGGTAAATATAGATGTGTTTTGATATTTTTATTTTTAATTTGTAACATATATTTTATTTTCATATACATATAGTTTATATATTTTTACTCTATTTAAATATACATTTAGGTATTTTAAGCGTATTTTCTAAATTTATATATATACACCTAATTAATTATGTACATATATAAATTACATGTATAATTTATCTATGTATTGAAATAATTTATTTATATTTCTTTTTGATGATTTTATTTTATTTTATGCATATGTTTTAAATAATATTTACAATTTTATAAATTAAATAAAGTGAAAATATAAAGAATAAATATATTGAATATAATATACATGTATATTACACAATGAGGGCCCAAAACCTAACTTGTGCATCTTAACTCCAGATTGAATGAAACAACCTTCATTAAATAGCTTATTAAATTTAATACACAATTAAAGTGAGTTTGTCAGTTTTGATACACTATAGAGAAGATACAGGTCTATAAAGTTTTTATTTTGGCTTTTTATTTTGTGTATCTCGGGCGCATTGTGCATTATTTTCCACTGAAATCAATTTTATATTTTTATTTGTGTTTTTATATATAATATTCATGTTAAGGGTTTTGTTTTTTAAGGTGTAAAAATAATAAAATAAAATATGTCCCAAAATATAATTATTGATGAATTAAACATTAGGGTTTTTATGTGATTAATGTATAATTTCTTTGCCATATCTCCCCATACTTTATTTCTTGTCGACCAAATCATCATTTTGACTGGGTCTCGGAGTCTAGGGTCATTCAATAACTTTGCTATTTTATTTGTTTTTCTTTTCTTCATTTATTATTTTATTTTGGAATTAAATACAATATTTACGCAGTAGTTTACATAGTATTTTGTACAATTTATTGAGTACTTATTTTCATAAACTAATGATGTATACATTCATTTAGCTAGGGATTTAAGGCCAAAATGAAAAAAATAAATGTCATGAAAAGAGGATTCATCAGGCAGTTAGGTTATATAAATATATCTTATAGCTATATTTATATTTTCTGAGTTATATTATACAATACATGTACGTATTTGCAGTTTGCCTTATTTTTTTGTCTATTCTTTTTTTGATTTCACTCTTTTTTATGTATTTTTAATGTATAAAAATGATTTTTTGTTCATGAATATTTTTTGATAAGAAGTGAATATTATTGTTTGTTTACATGTATTTGTTAATGGTTTTAAGACAAAATGTGACAGAAACTTTAATGTATCATGGATTCATTAACTCCCTATATTCAAACTTTCCTAACCCTTAGCAAACACCTATTCAAAAAGTAAGGAAATAGAAATAGAATGAATTTATTTTCCTAAGCCAATTCATGGAAATATACCAGAACAAAGCATGATCGATCCTTAGAATAAGCATTTAGGATTAGGATTTTAATCTTAACGATCCTCAAATTCCACAAATCCATATTAAGGCTCGCCTCAACAACCAACTCAGATATACCCATTCATTACGTGAACTCCTCAACCTTGAAGTTAATTTGTACTATTTATGAAGGGTGTTAGTTTTTCTGCTTAAGGAGGCAAATGAAGCCGACCACTCCAGTAATACACTCCCATGGTTCCCTCATCCAGCTACTCGATCCTGGAGGGGGGGGGGGTATTCCCTTCTGAGTTCAAGTACATGCTAGTCCATCTCGAATGAGGGGAGAAACTAGAAGAATGAGAAAAAAACTAGGGTGTAACCAATGTAGTCATATCTCCTACAAAGCTGGGAAATTTTAGCTAAGTCGCCAATAATATATGCTAGGTAACTGAAGCTTGGACCATTTGTAGTAAAAAAATGTACTGCAGGAATTGGCTTCTTTTGGTATCAATTTTATTACATCGGACTATTTTGTGCCTTGATGGATATAGAATCTTTTTCCCACTCATGTTTTGGGGTCATAAAAAATTACGCTAATAGACCATTTTTGATCCGAAGCTTTATTTCAACACCACAACTCTCGTATTTAGATGTATGTACCATTAGACAAATGGTAAAAATACACCACTTAGAATGAACTGCCCTTTGCAATCTCATTCATGTTGAGCTAAGTGCATAGTCCATGAGTCTAAATTGGTCCACTGTTGAGGATTTATACAATTGACATCAAGTGCTCTAGTTACACAAGTTTAAGTTGAATTCTGAACACAGTCTTATGGAACCAAAAGTTTGAAGTAAAATACATGAAAAACCTAAATTCTAGTTCCTAACTAGGATCCGTAGAATTAAGGACAAAGTCCTTGATCAAGATCCACCCTTTTAATTATTTCCAATCATTGGTTTAAGAAATCTAACCTATTATAAAAAATGCAATGCGAAAAAAATTGTGAGACAAGTTTTCTAAATTATACTCACGTTTGTGGGTTTTTCAATTTTATGGATTTTAAGAATTTTTCCATTTAATGATTTTAAGACTTTGTGTTTTTTATGAATTTTGTAGATTTATTGATTTCTTAAAGATAATCATATTTTACAAATTTCAAAGATAAGTCACCAGTACTTTATTTCGATTAAATAACTAAACTATTTTTTAAAATTCTAAAAAATGGATTTTAAAGATTAAGTTATTTTTACATATTTTAATAAATATGGATTTAAATTAAGAATTATACAAAATTTAAATGCACATTTTAAATACCAAATTTAAATAAGGATTTCAAATAAGAGTTTTACATGGGTTTACTTATTTACCAGACTTTTAAAATATATTTTATAAAATATGATAGAAATATTAATTAATCATGGATTCATCAATGACGACCCAAGAGTACCTAATGCAATACACTGAGTTGTCTCACCATTCTCCAGCCACTACAACCTATCCATAGGAGAACTTGCAGAAGTTCATCCTTGATATGCATCAGGAGATACATGATGGGTTGCCTACCTTGGATCTTACCTCCATATAGGAGGTGATTGCCAAGGTGATGAGATGGGAGGCTATGTAAAGTCGAACATAAGAAGGGCATGCACAGTTACCACCTTTTCCTCCTGATCGAGCAGTAACTGGAGACTTCTCTCATTTTTGTTGAGAGCATCGTTACTGATATATTACCATGACACAACCATCCAATGAGTCTACTTTGCCGCATACCTTAGGGCAGGGTTATCCAGTCGTGGTGCGGGATCCTCTCACTTGTATAAAGATGTGGACCTGGGGGATGTAGCTTGGTTTCTAGATGTACACATTCTTATACATACAGAGCTCTTATCTAACGTAGACAGATAGGACACTTCAAGGACTAGTACCCTTACAAAGCCAGTGGTTCGGGTACCCAGAATTAGAGGGGAGATAAGTAGTACCATCCGAACAATCTTACGGATCAGAATTTCACTGTGGAGATATAGAGTCACAAGGTCTGCCACAACAGTCATTCAACATCGCAGGATCTAGTGCGCCACCATCACACAATCAACTGAATGTTGTAACACAAGAGCAGGAACACGCATCTCAATTACTCATGTGAGTTATGGTTTTAGTACTTGGAGTTACTTTATATGCATTATTTGATTCAGGCAATACACATTCTTTTCTTGTATGTTGTATAATGCCCACTTTGGGCAAGTCTATGGTGGGTGTACCTACCACATACTACATCAAGGGCCTAAGGGCTTGGGGCAACAATTATTCATCATTCGACAAGCGATTGAGGATGTAGCCGTACAGATCAGTGGGCATGAGATGCCTGCATTCAACTATCAATACAATTAGAGCAATTCGACATCATCTTAGGCATGGAGTAGATAAGAGGCACTATACTGATGAATATCCACTTCGTCACCTTTATTATTTTATTTTGACCTATAAACCATAGGTAAATGCAACTAAATAATATTATTTTGCATGAAATAACATATTCCATTTATTACATAAATATTATATAAAAGACTGCATTTAAATCCAAAATAAAAGAACAAAAAAAGAAAAGAGAAAGGAATAAAATACCAAAGATATTGAATGATACTAAACCTTGAGACCTAAGCATCATGATGAATGGGTCGACAAGGAATAAAGTAGGGGGATATAATGGCCAACTAATACAAGAAACCCTAATTTTCAAATTCATCAATAAGTCCAATAAGAGGCCTATTTTAATCTTTATTATTTCCACCTCAAATTAGTAAACCTTGTACATGAAATTTTTAGATAAAAATACATAGAAAATACAAAATTTATTTCACATAAAAATAATGCAAAGGTGTCTTTCTATACTTATAGATCTTACATTATAAAATTCTTAAAGGAAGTCTCATCCTCAAGACTTAGGTGCATCATAAAAGCAGGCCATGATCCCCTCGTGTCCCAACCTCATCCGACAGAACCCATAAAATCTAAAATATGGTGAAACCCCTAAAAATGTCAAAATAATTGAACAAGGATTTCGAATGTTACTTGTATAAAAGATAAGGGTACCGCTCCCTCGTATAGGCCTCAAATTCCCATGTCGCCTCCTCGACGTCTTGACTGTGCCACATGACCTTGACTAAAGTTATCTCATTCTTTCTGATCCTCTTGATCACGTGGTATAGTATCATAACTAGCTCCTTAGGTAAAGATAGGTTGGGCTCCACTGTCAAGTCCTCATGACTGATGATATGCATGGGATCTCGGACATACTTCCATAAATTTGACATGTAAAACACATCATGTATGCCCTCCAGATGTGGGAAAGGGCTACTTTATAAGCCACCTTCCCAACTCTAGCCAAAATCTTAAATGGTCCAACAAAACGAGACGCTAGCTTTCCTATAACATCGAACATCTGTACTCCTGTCACCAGGAATAATCGTAAGAATACAAAACCCCTGTCCTACATTGATTAGGGATACTTAGGAATGTATAGTTGGTTATAAACCATGCTTAAGGTATGTATGTAAAATGCGATATCTGAAACTCAAGGTATCGATGTCTCTTGTCAGCTTATCTTTTTTGACAGCTTTGAACTATTAGCATCCTCTTCTTTGCAGTCCATACTGACCTAAATGTCTTCTCAATGATCTACAGGGTGTACAAGGCATTGTCACCCACCTATTGCTAACACAAGGAGTGGTACATCTCCTCCCAAACAAGGCATTAAAAGGTGCCATGCTAATACTAGCATAGTAGATGTTATTGTATGTGAACTCAATAAGGAGAAGGTGATCTTTGTAGGATCCCTCCCAATAATCAAAGCAAGCCCACAAAAAGTCCTCTAATGTCTAAATCGTCCTCTCAGATTTCCCGCATGTTTGTGGATGGTAAATTAAACTAAGACACAACTCTGTCCCCAAGGCTCTCATAAACTCTCCCCAATAATGTGAAGTAAATCATGAGTCTCTTTCAGATCCCTGCTCCTTGGGTATCCTATGGATGGCATGTTGCATATATAATATGTCTAGCTCAACTGGAGTACATGTCCTGTTTACCGGAACAAAATGGCCTTAATTGGTCAACTGGTCAATGATCACCCAAATCACACCATGCCCGCATGGGTTACATGGTAATGACGACGAAATCCATGAAGATGTTCTCCCATTTCCACACCAGAATGGGAAGTGGTTTTAGTAGACCCAATGGTCTTTGGTGCTCTGCCTTCACCATCTAACAGGTGAGGCACTGAATGACATGCTTTGCTACATCTCTCTTCATTCCCTCCCACCAAAAATGATGGCGGAGGTCCCTATACATCTTGGTACTACCTGGATGAATGGAAAGTCTTGAATTGTATACATCATCAAGGATGTCTCTCCTCAGCTCCTCGTCATAAGGAACATAAATGTAGCCTCCCTTCCGTAGAATAGACTCTCTGACTCAACAACCATCAAAATCGTCCTTTAGGAAACGATGATATAAGTCCGATAACTTATGACCTGCATGTTGTCTCTTATGACCTGCATGTTGTCTCTAGACAATCCTATCCCATAGACCGATATACTTCACTGGTATAGTCATTGTATTAGTCATGCTCTCAAATGGATCTCTCTAACTGAGTGTAGTAATGACATCCCAAGTCTGCAATCAAGCCATTGATCCTACCGTGTATACCCATCTACTCAAGGCATATGCTCCCACATTTACCTTGCCATGATGGTAAGAGATAGTACAATCCTAATCCTTCAACACCTCCAACCTTCACCTATACCTCATGTTCATCTTTCCCTGATAAAAAATGTACTTGAGGTTCTTATGATCCATGAAATATTTTGAATGCCACCCCATATACTAGTGACACTATATTTTCAGTGTGAAGACTACCACCACTAACTCCAATTCATGCATGGGGTAGTTGCCTCGTTGCTATTCAGTTGCCGAGATGTATAAGATATGTCCTGTGCTTGATGCCTCACTACGTTACCCAAATATTCCTTGTAAGCATTAGTATAAACCATGAAATCTAAATTACTGATAAGGAGGGTAAGAATGTGAGCACTAGTCAATCGCTCCTTGAGCGTACAAAACTCAACTCACAATCATTGCTCCAGACAAATGGCAAATCCTTCAATGTCAGTTGTCTGATCGGTAATGCCAACTGAAGGAATTTATTGATGAATCGTTTGTAGCAACCAACTAGGCTAAGAAAACCACGAATATTTGTAATCGTCTTAGGATGCTCCCAAGATAAAATGGCCTCTATCTTGGAAGGTTCAATCAACACCCATTCCCCTAAAATGACTTGGCCAAAAAATGTCCCCTAAAAAAGATAGAACTTGCACTTGCTGAATTTTGCATACAACTGATGTTGTTGGAGTGTCTCTAGCACAATGTGAAGATGTGACTAATGCTCGTGCTCATCATGGGATAAGAATACAACATCATCAATTAACACAATCACAGACATGTCTAATTAAGGACGGAAGACTCATTTCATCAAATCTATGAATGTTATAAGTGCATTCATGAGTTCGAATGGCATCACGACAAACTCGTAGTTACCATATCTCATGCTGAATGAGAACTTCATCACATCCAAATTTCTGATCCTCAACTACACCTTGAACTTTCTCATCTTTATGGGTGCCATACTATATGAAGGGATGGAGATAGGATGTGTATCTGGTAATGAAGTGATCTCAAAGTCTGTCTCTACCATTGGGGGTAGTCTAGTTAAATCATATGGGAAAACATCTGGAAAACTCATCTATTACACAAACATCCTCGATCATCCTGTCCTGAGTAGAGTGTCAACAATGTATGCAAGGTATTCCACACATCTCAAATTGAGGTACACCTAAGATCTCATGACAGATATGTACTCAATCCATGTATATGATGTACGCCCATCGAAGTGAAAGGCTGGTACTCCTTGTAGTTATTTGACAACTTCCCAAAGCAATACATGCACGTATGTGATGATATGGATTTTGCAAGGGTCTAATGTGATCTACACAAGGAGAGACTCATAAAGTTGCTGAAGCGATCGCTGATGAAACCCTAGATCAATCAATAATTAACCCACAAATAAATATAGAAAAATAAAGCAAAATTATAGAGTTAAAATTTATTATAACTCTACAAAATACGTGTATAGGTCAAGTAGTGTAGATTGTCGAACACTGGGAGCAAGGGGAATATACAACAACAAATGGCAAAAAGTTAAGAATTATTTTTGGTATTTTTGTGAAGATTTTTGTTTTTTAATGGGGTTTTAATTATTTAATTTCAATGGAATTTTTTTTATAATTTTATTTTGTTCTTATATTTTCTGATTTTTTATTTCCTTTTTCTTTTTAATAGGTTATAATATAAGTATATAAAATATAAGTCAATAACGTAGATAATAGAGATAATAAGTATACAAAAATGATGTCAAAATCTAGGAAATACCCTAAGGTACATTCCTTTTTATTTTCTAAAGGTAATAAAATTTTTTTTTGTAGCTATATAAATAGATGTAGCAACTAGATATTTATAAAATAACTAAAAATACTTCAAAATTGGGGAAATAAAATAATTTTACCTTTTTTATGTTTTTATAATTTTGGTATTTTTTTCAAAATTTTTACGAATTTTTTTGTATTTTAATTGAATAAAAATAGGAAAATAGTGAACAATGATAAATGGCTGAATTATTTTGGATTTTAAAAATACTTAGCACGCTCAAATTTTTCCAAAGCTATTTTTTTACATAACAAGTACAATAAATAAAATATTGAAATAAAAACATGATTTTTCGATATTTAATGATTTTCCATAGTTTTCTAGGGTTAGAGAGGGTTTGCGATTTTTATAGTTTTTCTTTTGGTTTTTTAGTAAGTTTGTCTTATAAGTGTAAAATACAATAATAAATAATGAATAGTTTTTTGGATTTTCAAAATATTTTTATAATTATTATATATTTTTAATGCAAATAGGAGCTAAATGCTCAATTTTAAATTTATAATAAATAGGAAAAACATAATAAAATTTCTAAGTAAAAACATATATGAGGAAAGATATCTAAGGCAGATATATTGATTTTCCTAAGTTTTTTAGAGTATTAAATCCATGTTTAACAAAATAAAATGAATAAAATTGAATAAAATTCTGAGGAGGACCTATTTGCAAGTAAAAATAGTAAAATGCAATCTTGGACCACTTTCCAAAATATAGGGGACTCTACATAGTCACCCATAACTATTTAATTCATTCCACACTATCAAGGGTATAAAGGTAATTTATAAGACACGATAGGGCATGTGTGCAAAATTACCAAATATTTTTAAACTGAATCTCAAAGTTTATGGAGTAATCATTCACATACAAACACACGGGTGTCCTTACAAAATACCTATCACCTCATGTGTTTGGGCACGTGAGGAGACGTGGTAGAGGACCTAAGTATAAATAAAAGTACTATAGGGGGATACTTGCAAAATAACTAAAAGTGTTTACACTACAGGTAAAAGGTTATAGACTAAAAATAAAATAGAAAATTGCAGGGGGTCTAGGGAAAAATTACCCCTACAACACGATCTGACGGCAGGTGGCTCTTCACTTGACATGCGACGTGCTACAGACGTACCACTTCACCCTTGGACAGTTCAGAATATCTCTCAATTGCTGATCTGACGATTGATCGGTGAATGATCCAAAGACAACTGCAGACCTGAGGGCTCCCTTCTGATCGGAGGACAACGAGATAGCCTGGATGAACTGGGTTGAAAGCTCCACTTGGGCGAGCTTTAATATGAAGGATCTTGGGTCCTCTGCTTCTTGGGATTCTCCAACTGGTGCAAAATGGAGCAGAGTCTCCTCCTCAACTGCTGGTGCCCTCAGATGGGTCCAGGCCCCATCGATAGGGGCGTGAAGCTCAATGAAGCTGTAGCGGTGTTCTTGACTTCGATACCCAGCAGAAGGGGTCTTCAGGACCTGCAAATGCACCAAAAAGCATAATGAGGAAAAGGCAAAGGATCCTGGCCTTTATTGGCAAAGGATAGTATCCTCGTGCGGTGAAATTGTGTGTTCCAGCGAATAGCGATGAATGGAACACAGATCCACTGATCTAGAGTAGATAAGGGATGGGTAGGTGGTCGAGGAGATGGAGAAGTAGATGGGAAAGGAGATGTGTTGGTCGACGAGGTCGAAAAATAGTCGAAGAATGGTGGAGAAGGTCGTCGGAGATCAGTTGTGGCGAATTTCGATTTTGATTTTTATGAAATGAAAGAATAAAGGTGATAAAATGAAGATTCATCACATCCCTCTGCTTGCCTTTGCTAGACCTAGCAAACAATTATGCCTATAATTACAGAAAAGAAAATAGAGAAAAGAAAAAGAAATAAATTGGAATGATTTTAACTTTCAAACTTGTCTTCACAAAATCAAAGTTTAGAGCTCAGTCGAACCGTTGGAAGTTAGGTTTAGTTGGAACATTATTGGAAAGCATATTTGAAATACAACAGCCTCCAAGAACCATAAAACTCTAACCAAGTCTCCTCAAAAGACATGTTACAATGAGTCAATGTCATACATAGTCCCTTATGACTATGAGACTATCTTATACAATGTTAGTGATATGCATCTCCTCTCGGGTGAAGTGCTAAAAGTCTATTTTCTCCAACAAGGCGATCCTAATTTCTCAATCTAGCAACTCTTTCCTCAAAAAGCGGGGTATTCCCTTCTAAGTTCAAGTGCAACCGGATCAAGAAGAGGAGGTGGGAGTGAGAATGGACGGTAGCCAATGTAGCTACCTATCCTAGGATGCTTGACCAGTGCAGCCAAGTCATCCGACTACATGCTCATATGTATTTTACTTTGAAGTTCAAGCTTGCTTATGACTATGCACACATATACTCCGACGGGAATTGATTTTTCTTGGAATTGTTCCATGTTTATTCTTTTTGGAGTTTTTGCATATGCATTTTCTAAATACTATATAACAACAGTTACATAAGAACTTTTTCTTATTGAGCCCATAGACTATCCCTCTTTTGAAGCATTATTGCAACCCACATACTTTTGTCTTTAGACCACTTTGCTACTAGATCAAGTTGGGGTACAATGGTCACAGATATGTGACTTCCAATGTCTCCATTGGCTTATGTTTCATGCCAGCAAATCCAACACTCTACCACTTCAACTAAGTTGATCAAGGTATAGAGTGCAATTGTGCAAGCTAGTCCACTGTCGACAAGAGTCATGTGTATGTTCCGAAATGTTCTACTTAGGAAGTCAAGATGACGTTGAACCACGTCTTGTGGTCTCAAAGAATTAAGTCTAGCAAACCTGAAGTATCTCAATTCCAGTTCCTTAAAGGTTCATGTGATTAAGTGGATTAAGGTCGGACCAAGCTCCAATCTTTGAATTTTACTTAGATTAGTTCAATTATTATTATCAATCTGAAAGATACAAATGCTATGTATAATGCAAGGAAAATATTTTTGTGATGCAATTTTCTATTTTCGAACTTTTATGGATTTTTTAAAAGACTTTGAAAATATTTTATAGTTTTGAATTTTGCAAAATTTTAAGGAATTTTTGAATAAGGTTAGTGAAAGTAATATGTACAATTATGTACACGGGTGTTCATATATATTTATAGGGATAAAGGTGTATTTTATTCATGGAATTTCTGCAGATTGAGAGTTAACTATTATTTTCCTCAGTTCCCAAAACATTTGAAAACATTTTTACAAATATTTTTCAAACTTATTTTTACAAATAATTTTGACAAACATTTTTACAAACATTAACAAGTTTTGAAAATCATCTTGCAAATAATTTCCAAATAGTATATATAGATTTTAAAAGATTTTTGCAACCGTTTTTAAATAATTTGCAAACAGATTGTCAAAACATTTTATTCAAAAAATAAAAGAAGTATTTGTAAATAAAAGATTTTTACAAAGTTTGAAAATATTTTACAAACATTATTCAAATAGTTTTCATAGATTGTTCAAATAATTTTCAACCATTTTTCAAATCATTTTGAAAAATATTTTTAACCAATTTATACAAGGTTTTTTCAAAAAATTATTGTGTGTTTTATTATTAGCCATAATATTGAAAATATGAAAGTACAGCTTATGGTTAAAGTATATACAACGTATATATGACCCCTTATACATAGCATGAGCTATGTCCTCATAGATCAGAAGGGAAAAATGAAGACATAACTCGTACTGAATATAAAACAAAGTATACTACAAAGACTAAAGAGTCAACGAATGAGAAGTTGAGTGTCTCTTCTATACTTGGTATGAAATAATCCTAAATATAGCAGGTTGTACACAAGGCAGGGAGGGTCAAGGTGAGAATGTACGAAGTCATCAGTTCGACCTATCCCCCCTATACTTAGGGTGAAAAATCCCTAAGTATAGATATAATATCAAGAGTTGAGGGGACATGTGAGGGATCGAAGAATGAACAACTCGGGGTGATCACCCCTTATACGTAGGACAAAGTACACCCTTAGTATAGCAATGACATAAGGGGAGGGCACCTTTTCAAAAGAATAAGAAAAATAGAAATGAAAAGAAGAAAGAATAAAACAAAAATCTTTCTATGGTTTTTTCTGCTCAAATGTTTGACCCTTCCAACTTTTTGCGCTCATCTAGAAACACAACTTCAATTGAATCGATAATGGATATGAATGTGTCATGCTCTAAGTACAAATTTAGCAATTTTCCATTAACTACAAAGAGTTGTACGCCATGTGACAATTTTGATATGACAAGGCTTCCATTGTCACGCACAGTTTTTACAATGAATGACCCCATCCATTTGCTCTTTAGCTTTCCTGGAAAAATCTTCAACTTCCATCAAATAACCACACCTTCTGTCCAGGTTTGAAAGTCTTCCTACAGATATGTTTGTCATGCCATCTCTTGACTTCCTCTTTGTACATAAGGCTCCTATCGTATGCGTAGTCTCAAAACTCAAAAAATCTGTTCAGACAAACTTTACGGTTCTTTCCAGCTTGCTCTGAATCAAAGTTGCACATTTTTAATGCCCATAAGGATTTGTGAATTAGTTATACGAGTAGGTGGCAAGGCTTGCCATAGATGAGGCAGTAGGGAGACATACCGAGAGGAGACTTGTATGCCATATGATTTGCCCAAAGAAATGAATCAAGAAGTTGTGATCAATTCTTATGATCTAGAAGTACAAGCTTCTATAATATGGTTTTGATCTCCTTGTTAGAACATTTAGCCAAGATATTTGATTCCGCATGGCATGGTTCTGCTACGCGATGTTCTATGCCGTATTCTTTGGTCAACTTCTTAACCTCTTTGTTAATGAAGTAGATCACCCATCAGAAATGAGAATCTTGAGGATCCCGAATCGTGAGATGATGTTTTCCTTCAGGAAGTGATAGAACGTACGACTGTTTGTTGTTCGAGCGGGGATTGCCTCCACCCATATACTAACATAGTCGATGGCGAGCCGGGTGCATTAAAAACCCTGTATATTAGGGAATGGACCCATGAAATCAATACCCAAGGCATTGAAGACGTCAGATATCTAAATGTATTTCAGAGGAATTGTGTCATGCATGCTGTTGTTTCCAGCCATTCGCAGATAATCAGTGAATTTCTTCACATAATCCATTCTATCCAGTAATAAAGTCAGCCACCAAAGGCCACATTGAAGTACCTTCGTTGTCGTCCTCTTTCCATAATGGTGTCTACCTGCTTCACGCTGATGACAGTGGTCTAGGAAACAATTAGCTCCTCCTGAGGGATACACCTCCTTCAGATGCAATCTACAACCTCTCATGGTAGATGTCGATCTTCCCAATTATAGAAATGAATGTCAGCCAAGAATTTATCAACCTTAATCTTTGGCCACTCTGGCAGAGTCTTCTTGGAGACAAGATAGTTGACAATATCAACATACCAGGGGAGAGAGGATATAGACAAGACTGCCTCATTTGGAAAGGTTTCTATGATCAGAATGGAATTCTATCTAGAAGACTCCACATTAAATATTCTGGAAAGATGATCTCCCACCACATTTTTAGTGTCTAGTTTGTCACAAATTTTAGATCAAATCCTTAGAGTAGAAGCATCCAACGAATTAGACGAGGCTTGGAGGATTTCTTGCTCTGTAGGTACTTGATGGCAGAATGGTTAGTGTAAGTTATAACCCTTGATCCGAGGAGATATGATCTGAACTTTTCCAACGCAAACACTAGAACTAGCAGCTCTTTTTCCATCACTGTGTAATTCTTCTAGGCTTCATCAAGTGTTCTACTAGCGTAATGAATCACAAATGGCATCACATCTCATCATTATCCAAGAACAACACCAATTACAAAATTTGATGCATCTGTCATGATCTGAAATGATAGAGACCAATCCAGTGGTTGCAAGATAGGAGTATGTGTGATTAAGATTTTCAGTTCATTGAAGGCTTGGAGAACATGGTCATCCACAATGGAATCTATCTCCTTAAATAGCAGTTCTGTCAACGATCGAGCAAGCTTGCTGAAGTCTTTGATAAATCGTCAGTAGAAATCGATATGCCTTAAAAATGACCGGACCTATTTCAGATTTATAGGTGGCTCAAGTTTTGAAATCACTTCTACCTTGGTTGGTTCCACTTCCATGCCATGTTTGATACAACATGACCCATCACGATCCCTTAGGTCACCATGAAATTGCTCTTCTCCGAAGAGAGCACGCAGTTCATTTTACAACACCTCCTCAAAACTCAATCTAGATAGTCCAGATGTTTATCAATTGAATCTTCATATACCAAAAAATCATCCTTGAAAACCACAAGGAGACTGCACATCATGTCTACAAATACGGCCAGCATACATCTTTGAAATATAGTGGGGGCATTACACATCCCGAATAACATTCGTCAGAAAGCGTACATCCTAAAAGGACATGTAAACATTGTATTCTCGTGATCTTCAGGCGTGGTCACAACTTGATTGTACCCATAGTAACCATCCAAGAAGCAGAAATATTCCTTCGCAGCTAGCCTCTTGAGGATATGGTTGATGAAGGGAAATGGAAAATCATCTTTCTTGGTGGCGAGGTTCAGATGTTTATAATACACACACTCTTGCCAGGATAAAGAAAATATGGTCGGAATCACCTGTCCTTTGTCATTAGTAACAATGGTGATCCTGGACTTCTTTGGCACTTCGTGTAGGAGACCCACTCACTTGGAGTGGGAGATGGGATAAATGAATCCTGCATCACACCATTTCTGAATTTCTTTCATCACAATCTCTTGGAGGTTTGGATTTATTCAGCATTATAATTCACAAGAGTGTTTGCTGTCTTCTTCCAAGTAAATTTGATACATGAACAAAGATGGATTAATCTCATGGAGATCCAATATCTCCGAGCCTATGGCCTTATTTCTTTCAAGAACCTCCATCAGATGAGATTCTTAATCTTCAATCCAATGAGAATTGATAATGATGAGATAGATGTTGGGTTCTCTTGTAAGGAAGGTGTACTTCATATTCAAGGGCAAATTTTTGAGCTTTAAATGTGTAGGAGTTGATTCAATGGTGACCTCCACGACAACTTCAGGTGTTAGCTCTGTCAACTGTTGTCTGTCCACCTCTGGCAATTCAACTTCATCATTTAATACTTCAAAAAGATTAGTAATGAAATCCTCATGCTCAGACAAGTGGGATTGTTTAAACTCTTCTATTTTCACATCATCAAAAATCTCATCCTCAAAGACTTTGGTTAACTGGAATGTGCTTTCTAGGACTTCCTCTATAGAGAGGAATTCCAGGGTTTATTCATCATCCAAAAATAGATATGTATCTCTGATCTCTGCTAAAAAATCATAGTCCTTGAGACATTGAGGCACAAGCACACTCATCTCAGACACAACTTCTATCGATTTCATCTTGAGCACGATTTCGATATGTATCTTATCATTGCTGGAGTGGGAACAACCAGCCATGAATAGTCAGGGTACGGAGCAGAGGTGCGATTATGTACATTTCTAGGACAATGAAATCAATAGGGAATTGCATCCCTTGAACAATGACGATCACATCCTTCAACATGCCCCTAGGCTTCTTGACGGATTGATTGTGAAATGCAGAATCATCTAGGTTGGCTTGAGCGGTCCTAACACAAATTATGTGAATAGTGACGCTGGTAGAAGGTTGATAGAAGACCCACTGTTGATCAAGATGTGCTCGAACTCCTAACTGAACATTGTGCATCTGATGAGTGGTGCTCCCTTGTCTTTCATATTATAAGGGAGATTGTTGATGACATTTACTATTGCCATGGTGAGGATATACTTCTCAGATTTTCTACGTCTGGTTTTATCGAGCAGACGCTTCATTGTACATGCTTCGTTGAGTACTTTCTTCACACTAGGAATGTACTCTATGGCTTTCAGAAGAAGCATATGAAACATAACATTTTATAATGTTTTAATGGTGTTAGGATCAGACAAAGTATTTTTCAAATTTTTTATTGTTTTTTATTTAATTTCGGAAGGAGAAGAAATATGTACATCATCAAAAAAAATTCCATGCTCATTCAAATTTTTATCCATATTTTTATGTAGAGGTAGATGGCAAAATGGTATACATTCATCTACATGTGGTGAACTAAAAATAACAGGCGTGACTCCATCGACTGACTCTGGTTCTAATGCCGGTGTTAGCATCTCCAAGGCTGGCATGACTTCACGATGCTGCTCTATTTTTGTATCTTTGAATTTTCTTACTTTTTTGTATTTTGTTTCTGGTGTTGCTCCAAAAAATGTTACTGAGTCTGATTTTGGTATGGCTAACGATTCACCGTCGGATGCCTTGCTCTTCCTCTTAGCTGTCGTAGATGGTTGGAGTGTCCTACTACTCTTGAGATTTACAAGATTAGATAAAAAGAAGGTATTTTCATCTGAATCGGGCGAGGCACTCCAAGCTACCTGCTCCTTGTGACGGAAGTTGTCCGGGTTGGCTTCGACCTAAGCCCTAATGACAGTTTTAGCAGTTGTTAGGTCGTCTATCTTCTGGCTCATCTCAACCATGTTCTTCATTGGCTGAGCGAGACAATTAAGGGACAGGTTAACTGGGGCAACCTCAAAAGATTTGACCTGTTGTGGCATGTGTCTCTACTAGTATTGCGGAGGCTAATGTTGGCGATGAACCTGTAAATCACCCTATGTTTAAAGTGTCGAATTGTTGTAATTGAGCAATCAGAATTGATCAAAAATAAACCACACAATTAAATTATTAATCAATCAAGCAAGTGTAGTTTTATGTATTTTTAACTTGGGCAAGACTTGGGGTCGACTCAAGGAGGCAAAGGAACAACTTAGGATGTAAATTAGATAAATTAATGCACAATTTTCAGAGAAATTTTTTTGGTATTTTTTATGAAGTATGAATGACAACAAAAAATGTGATTTAATTAAATTAATAAGTGGAACAAGCAACTTATCGTAATTAAATTTTAATTCAAAAACGGATAAAATTAGGCAGGTGATATTTTTTTGTAAACTTAATTCAATTATGCATGTGAAATGTAATTTTTTAAAATCTTAAGGTTAAAATGCAATAATGAAAAATCAATAATCTTTATGGATTTTTATACAAATTTTCATGCAAACAATATGCAAAAATAATGAAATTTGGATAAAAACTCAAATATGATGAAACGAATAATCTAATTATTTTTGATTTTTTTGAAAATATATGAATGTTATAATTTTTTATTGAGATTGAATTTGAGCAAGTAATTCCTAATAAATCCACAACGTAATTTCACACCAAAACAAAATTATCTCACAAATGCCTTTTCATGTGCAATCTTGAGACTTCAGTTTACAAAAAATAATATGCGTGATCAAATTTATATAAAAATCACTTGACTAATTATTCCACGAAGAAAACACCTCCAAATTCAATGAAATTTGGAAACAAATTAAAGCACAATTAAACATATCAGCTTTGATTTTTTTGAGAACTTTTATAGCAAGGACTAAATGCATGTGAATTTTAGAGCATAAATAGGCAAAATATCACTTAATTTCAAAATCGGATTTTTAGTAAATCATCCAGTGCTCACAAAATTAGAAACCCAAAACACTTTGATAGAGAAATAGTTGATATACATCAAGCTATTTTTATTCAATAAAATAATAAAAAATGAAGTTCCAAATTAATGCTTGAACGCATGGTTCACCTTGCAAAATTTAAATACAAATTCAACAAAATAAAGGTGTGTATAAGGACACTTCTCTAATTTCATATATCTTTGGAGATGATTGTGTAATTTGCCAAAAAATCAAATGAGGATCACATGCCTTCTTATTCCTTTCTTTTGTGGAAACGTGGGTTCCCAAATTGAAACCACCTTCCTAGGGGACGAAGGTGCGGGGGGCACAGTCGCACGACGTAGGAGTCGTGCTAGGTGGCAGGGTGGGCTAATGGTGGAGGCTGTTACAGGATCGAAATCCCGCTATCGATTTCTACCGAACCTGTGCGGCATTAGCTAACTCGTAGCTATCCAGCCTTCCCGAGTAGAACGGTCGTGGACGCGCCCTAACTCTTCTCGATACTCCTGCTTGCTAATACACCAACACTCAGACACAAGCACAAGCTCGACTCTATGGATCATTCAAGAAAACTCTCAAGAACTCGCTCAAGAACCCTCAAGAACACAACCACACGATCACAAAAGAATGGGCACAAAGCTCCTCTCTTATTAGAAGGGAAACTATCTCTGGAGTGCGGTGACACTCTACACTTGTATGTACACTGTATGTTTACAAATGAGCCACCACCTCTCCTTTTATACGAGATGCAAGGCAACCCGAGGGACACTCATTATTACATTTATAATAATGATACATAAAGACACAAGAGTCCATTCGAGTTCTTCGGCAACCCTTCGCATTCCTCAACAACTCTTCGTCTGCGCGTCTCTTCGACTCCCTTGTTATCCTTTCGTATTCCCGCACGGTTGATTCCCAGCCAACCACCCAGTCATCAGCACCTCGCTCTCCAAAGCTTGCTGATGCAGCTTTTCCATAATTCACCGAGTACCACCTAACACTCGATCTTGTGCTAAAGGGAACCCATGGCCTCCAGACCCTCGTGTGGTAAGCCCTTCCTTAGTGTTCTGCATGCTAAGGGGAAGTACTTAAGAACTTTGCTATCGTGGCCTTCAGACCACTCTTGTACGTGTACTACTGAGCATGCTCGACAATGTCCGTACTCAGCACCTGCAATGCTTCATGCCTTTGTGGATCGCCACGCATCAGTACCGATACCATGCGCTTTCGTGCGTCTGCCTCTATGACCGTACTGCATTGCTCCTCAATGCATACTGCTTCACTGCATACCGTCCTTCTGCGCTCGCGTACGTACCTGCTGCATGCATCCACCGTCATGTCTTGAACTGTTGCCTGTACTCACTGTGATCGCAGTGCTACAAGCTTCACGACACTCTGCTACTGAGATAGTTTCCTTTGTGACGCTTCTCCCTTGTAACGTACAGTTGAGACTCTAGACTCCCGTGGATAACCTCTGTAGTACCCACACATTTTCGGAATCCTCCTGAAGTCTAGCTTCATCGATCATTCTCGAGCATCCAGTTACCGTGTTTGCACGATCATTCTCGATCACGGAATTTAGGGGTGTGACAAGCCTCCCCCACCTGAAGAATCAATTGTCCTAAACCGAACAATCCCTCTTCATCTGGCGTCCCGTCACGATCCTCCATCCGCTACGCATCTCCTGATGCTGCTCAATTGGAAGGGTGGTGCAACCTTGCACAGCCTCCCTTCCTGCACCTGATCTTCTCACGAACCATGCCCCTCCATGTCTTGGTCTTCAACGTAAAAAGTGTAGCTTCCTTGTCAGATCCCATTTTCGATGTATCCCTCCTGGATACAACAGCTCCATCGCTGGTGTGTGGCAACTCCAGCTCCATATGTGGAGTACTCACATCCATGTTTACTCATTGACGATCTCTATCGTTCCCTATGGGCATCCTCACATCCTGGGAAATGAACACCTCCTGCGCTTCGAGCATCTTTGGTATCTTGACTCCTGCAAGATTGTTAGTGGTGTGGTTCGTTACCACTCCACCCCTATGGGCGTGTAAGTCGTTGTCCATGCTGCATCACCCTCCAGAGCTCTGCCTCGCCTTCTCGTGCATGGATGTTCTCCTATCCGTGGCTTTGGTTGTGTGCCTCTAGCACACACATTGGTGCTCAGCATGCACTTGCGTACTCCTGTGCGTCCTTGATCGAGCCTTGGAGCCTCCAAAGCTATTTATTTTGGAGCTCCCTCCCTCCTCTGAATTCGAAGCTCCAGCTCGAAGTGTTGTGAGGCATACGTTGTGCATAGCACTGATTGCTCCCAAGCGTACCTCACCTTCTTCTTCTTCCTCCTCATCTGCACGAAGAGAGTTCAGCTTCTCCTTCTTTGGGCACTCCCGCACCCGATGAGGTCCGTCGCATATGAAGCACCCCTTGCTCTTGGGTTGCTCCCTTCTCTTGGGGTACTCTCGTTCCTCCGTTGGTGGATAATGGGAAACATCTTTGCCCTTGTCCTTCGACCGCACCTTCTGCTTGCTGGTGAACTCCTTTTCTTCAGCCTTGGGGCCTGGTTGGGCACCGTAGTCAATCAACACATCTGCCACCACGATCACTGAATTCATGTCTTTCATGCTCTGCCTCCGCAGTTCGACTTGCGCCCAGCACTGCAACTCGATCGTGAAGTTGAACAGCTTGTCCTCCTCGGACATCCCCTTGATGTCGAGCAGCAAAGACGTGAAATGTTTCACGTTCTCACAAACTGTGCCTGTCTGCTTTAGGCATCGAAGAGCCTCCCTTGCGACCCATGCAGTGTTCTTCGGTAAGAACTGCTCCTTCAGTTCCATGACTAGATCGTCCCACTTGGAGATCCTTGGTCTTGCCTCGTCAACTGCATGGCTCCTCCTCCATAACTTGGCATCGCCTCAATATATACATCGATGCTAAGCCCACTTTCTCGGTTTCCTTCATCTTGGTTGCCTCAAATACACTTCCATATCCCATAGGAACTTTTCCGAATCCTTGGCACTCCGCTCACCTGTGAAGGGTTTGGGTACAGGTACCTTGCGTCGCTGCACCTCCGTAGAGCCTCCGCTATTTGCCAATGTCTTCTAATGAGGGAGATCTCACTGCTAAGATCCTCCATCATCGTGTTGAAGGCCTCCAGTTTGTCCTCCAAGGACTTGACCTGCTCCGCTGAGTGTTGTTGGGTCTTGTCCCCAACATTTGATCCTTCTGAAGAGCGGTCCTCCAAGACGGCGATGCCATGAGCATGAGTCCCAATAATGGAATCCACTTCTACCATCGTCTGCTCTAGTGTTGCTACGCAATTGGTAACACCGACCATCTTCTCTCTACTGATTGAAGATATACTTGCACCGACAAGTATCCTTTTTTCTCACAATCGACTGCACTGACAGTCGCTCGTCGCTTTTACCGATTTTCTTGGCACCAACCAAGCTCTATGATTTGCTCCTTGCTCTAATACCAATTCGTGCCAACGAAATGTATCACGAACCGTGCTCTGATACCAAATGTCACAGGGTCGAAATCCCGTTATCGATTTTGACCGAACCTGTGCAGCGTTAGCTAACCCCTAGTTAACCATCCTTCTTGAGTAGAACGGTCATGGATGCGCCCTAACTCTTCTCGATACTCCTACTTGCTAACGCACTGATGCTCAGACACAAGCATAATCTCGACTCTATGGATCGTTCAAGAACACTCTCAAGAACACAACCACACGATCACACAAGGACGGGCACATTCTCTTCTCTTATTAGAAGGGGAACTATCTCTGGAGTGGGATGACACTCTACACTTGAGTGTACAATGTGTGTTTACAAATGAGCCACCACCTCTCCTTTTATACAAGACTCAAGGAAACCCAAGGGGCACTCATTATTACATTTACAATAATGATACATAAAGACACAAGAGACCATTTGAGTTCTTCGGCAACCCTTCACTTTCCTCAGCAACTCCTCATCTGATCGTCTCTTCGACTCCCTTGTTATCCTTTCGTCTTCCTGCACGATTGAAGCCCAGTCAACCACCCAGTCATCAGCACACTCACGCTCCAATGCTTGCTGATGCAGCTTTTTCGTAATTCACCGAGTGCCACCGAACACTCGGTCTTGCGCCAAAGGGAACCCACGGCCTCCAGACCCTCATGCGGTAAACCCTTCCTTAGTGTTCTGCATGCTAAGGATAAGTCCTCCAAAACTTTGCTATTGTGGCCTCCATACCACTCTCATACGTGTACTACCAAGCATGCTCGATAATGCTCGTACTCCACCTACAACGCTCCATGCCTTTGTGGATCTCCACGCATCAGTACCAATACCGTGCGCTTTCATGCGTACGCCTCTATGACCGTACCGCATTGCTCCTCAATTCATACTGCTTCACTGCATATAGTCCTTCTGCGCTCGCGTACATACCCGCTGCGAGCATCCACCGTCTGTCTTGCACTGCTCCTGTACTCACTGTGCTCGCACTGCTACAAGCTTCACGGCACTATGATACCGATCTAGTGTCCTTTGTGATGCTTCTCCCTTGTAACGTACGGTTGAGCCTTCAGAATCCCATGGATAACCTCCGTAGTACCCATGCATTTTTAGCCGCCTCCTGAAGTCCAGCTCCGTCGATCATTCTCGAGCATCTGGCTACCGTGTCTGCACGATCATTCTCGATCACGGAATTTGGGGGTGTGACAGAGGGCTACGGTGGAGCATGGAACTAGCAGGGGAGCACGAGGGTATGACTGAGTGTGGTTGCGGGCTGGTGTTGCGCGCCCGATGGGGAGGCGTGCTACAAGAGACGCAGTGGCACACAACAGTTGGAGCTCCTCCGGGCATGGAAGAGGGTGATGGCGCCACCACAAATGATGGAGGATGTGCATACTCCTATGGCGGATGGCAAAAAGGACGACGAGGGTGGCATGTCCTAGAGAGGAGGGGAGGGGAGCAGCTGCGGGCCAGACCCCTTACCCGAGGCGGAGAGTAGCCGGGCATGGCTGTGGGCACGGAATGGAGGGGCTGCCTGCTACTGGAGCTCCGGAAGGATGATAGGGGCGTCCTGGAGCATGATGTTGCAAGTGACTTGCAGTGGAAGAGATGTGGATGGATGTACGATAATGCAGCAACGTTGTTGCGACGCCGCGCGTTGTGCTGCGGTGGTAGAGGGCGCAACTGTGTGATGGGTTGTCTGCAAGGTGGCTCACGCACGGGGCTGAGGAAGGCAGTGATGGAGAGTTGATGATGTGTTCCTCCTTTCATTTTTTTTCTTCTTTGGGTACCTTCAAAGGACTGTTTTACTCTTAGCGAACTCTATCGTTGGAAAGATTAGAGTGGGGTGAAGCTCTGTGGATCGTGATGGTGATGAGATTGGAGCAAAGTCGAAGTGGATTTGTGATAAGATAGAAGGGAAATGAAAAGGGAGATCAATGATGATGATCTCATTGGTATTGATGGGTTTAGTTCTAACAAGAAGATGGAAAGAGGAGAATGGAAGATAAAAGAAGAAAACAAAATGAAAATGGTAGGAGACAAAGTACCATACCTGTGTTTGTAGGATTGTCGCAGAGCTATGATGCATCTCCAATTATCTCTTCAAAGAGATGCGGCGAGGTGACTCTTGAAGCATCGCAGTGGAGTACAGAAATTGCTGCTACGTGGTCTAGATGCCACGGATCTCTCCTGTGATGTTGTCGTCGCTCAACTCATCTTATTCAACTATTGCTTAAAAGGTTAAAGGAACTCGATCTCTCTTCTCTACGGATAAAGGGAAAATGAGGAATAAGAAAAGAATAAAAGGAAGATGAAGATGCGATGTTAGAAAAAAGGTGGAGAATGTAGAGTTGAGTGGGAAGTTAGTGTATAGAATGAAAAAAGAAAAAAATAAAAGAAAATAAAATAAAATTAAAATACTGAAAAATAAAATAAAAATAAAGAGAAAATAAAATAGAATGGAGAAAATATAAAACTAAGTCAACAAAATAAAAAAACAACATATATACATGAATTTTTGTTTTTTTCTAGTTTTAAATTTTTAATTAAAAAGATATTGCAAAAATAAAAATAAAATAAAATATTACAAATAAAATAAAACTTGAAAATAAGTTCCTACAACCCTAATTTTTTAGATCTTTTATACTTGAGAAAAAGTAAACAAAGAGAAAAGAACAATATTTACATTATATACAATACAATTAGGTCCTACAACCCATATTTTGCAAATGAGTTCCAATTTTAATGAAACCACTTTCATTAGGTAGATAGTTTTCTAACTTGAACTTTAAAAATAAGTTTGATGAATTTGGAGTTCATACGAAGCAGAAATGTGGTCGAGAAGTTTGACTTTACGACCTTTTCTCTTTGAGATATAGGAGTATTTATTGACAGTGGAATTTATTTTTTATTTTTATTTTTATATAAATTTTTATATACAAGTTAGAGAAAGAATTAATTAAAAATGAGATGATATAGAATTATTAAAAATACATGATTTTTTAACTATTTATAGGTGAATAGCTGCTTTATTTTACGTTTTTATATAATTTACTTTGTACAATAAAATATAAAATAACTAATGTATTTTATTTACAAGAATCATTTGAAAAATTTAATTAAGCAATCTGTTCAGAGATTCAAGTAAGATTCATATATTAAGATGATGAATCACATATTCATTAGTTGGTAACCCTACGAGTATCGAGGAAGAGAAGGAAAGGAAGGGTATTGCTGATACTCGCGGGAGGAGTACTGGTAATGATATTGGGCATCCAGCTACTGGTGCTGCTGGTTGCGGTATCCGGACTGCTACGGGTAGTTATCCTGCCTCCAGGTGTATCCTTGCTACGGAGGTTGCTGGTGATGGGCCATGTTGGGCTGGTAATTCTGCCTTCCTTGTTGTTGCTGGTTTATCTGGCTAACATGTTCTAATCCTAGGTTGTCCCTGAGGACGGGTCAAATGTTGATCATTGCTCCAGATGGCCATTCACCTCTTGAGTGTGCGGAGGAGATGGAAAACAAGGCTCGAGATACTAAGGGTGGGACTCAAGTAGTTGGTAGATGACCATCTATGTCTGTAGATGTAGCGACTACTACTCTGAGACCTGCACGTAGTGTATATATTGGACCAGAGGTTGATTGGGACTCGACTGAGGAGATTGTTGTTGTGTTTTCCTCCTTCTTCTCAGCTGGAGGCTCAGGTGCGTCTATCACGGTGTTGCATCCACTGATGGTGTTTGTTCACCAACAGCTCCAATTGCTTGGTGATAATAGTGAGCTTGTCTAAGCCCTTCATCATTTTCTCGATCCCGGCTATCTTCTCTAGGTCTCACGACCTCTTCTCAGTGATATGTACTTTTGATAGTGGTTTCCAATGATGCTCAAGTCTGAATCGTCGCATATGTCAACTTCATGTGTGTCCACCATGTTTATGTTCTTGCAGAGCACTTGTGCTGGCGATTGAATCTGGAAGGAATGGGATGAGGATAAAGCGACCTCTCCTTCATCCATCTCCTCAAATATCTACCATACTGCATCCTTGTCCATATTGAAATGGGAACTTTCATAAGAAGCATCAACCAGACATTGATTGTTCTCTGTCTGTCCCCTAAAGAAATGCTGGATCAAGTTGGTCTTTGGTATGTCGTGGTGAAGTCACTTTTCCATGAGATTGTTGAAACACTCACAAATTTGATGGACGGACTCTTGAGGTCCTTGGGAGATGCTAACAATCTTCGAACCCATGAGACGACATAGAGGATAGTACTTGTGCAAGAATGCTAACTTCAGTTCCTCCCAGGTCGTCACCACCTTCCCCAAGTGGTTGATCTATTAGAGTGCTTTTCCCTGTAGGCTGAATGGGAAGGCAGTCATCTTGACTATGCCCAACGAGATGTTGAGGTAGTGCTTCGTAGTATGGTTATAGTTGAACTGTTGTATAGAGATGTACGAATCCTCATTGGATTTTTCGTGGAAGCTGGGCAAGTTTGAAAGGAGCTTTGTCTTCAACTCGAAATGCCCGTGGATTGATGGGATTTGGATCAACTCAGTAATGTGGCAAGCTCTAGCATTATATGTTTGCGAGAGAGTTGTCTTGGTTTGTCCTCTCCTTGGTTCTCCCTCATCTCCACGAGGTCCATCTACAGAGTGATTGTCTTTATCATTACCGTTGTTATCATCACCTTCTCCTCGAGGTGTCTCCCGCTCTTCTGATCTCTCCTCAAGTCATTAAACATATATTTAAAGGCGACCTAAGCTAGAGCTTGATCAGGTAGTTGTTGCTAAATGGCGTAGATGGACGCCAAGAGCTGATTATTCACTTCATTCTAACTTGGGCCAGTGCTCCAGACTGTGTTCGGTTATGTGCTTGGCTACATCAATCCCTTTCCTCTCCATGTGGAGCCATCTTTGAGTCTTACTGCGAAGGAACTGGCTCCAGATAGAGGTCAAGCTCTGCAATGGAAATATAACACGATCAATATATATAGGCACATGATGGAGAGAATAATTCAAAATTAGGGTCAATTCTTTATTTTATTAGGTATGGAGAGGTATATAGTGTAAAATCAATCTCCATACAAAGTGGTAGATCTCAAGAAGAGAGTTCTCTCGTTCCGTGAGTAAGAATAAGCAGGGAGTCATGCGGGTGGTTCATGGAGTCTGAACCATATACCTAGGAATCAAAATCAGAGGGAGAGAATGGCAAAGAAATACAAGGCGGCAATAAGATGGAAATATCACCTTAATGCCTAGATGATGAGTGCTAAGATAGAAGACTTACAATGCTTCCCAACACTTTCCATGCGAGATGCAAGGCAAAAAAAATATAAAGCTAATCTATATGTACGAAATGCAATTAAGGGAATTGTCCTAAGCATGAATTAAAATTAGCATGAAGAACCAAATGCTTAATACTATAAGAGAAACCTAGAAGTCCAGTCTTGAAGGCTCCTCGGTTTCCACCATAATGGGTCTTACAAGCGATGTATGGAGACCTCTCACAACACATAGGTTTAAGTCCAAGTATTCAACAAAAAATTTTTAATCTATGTCCAAACGTAGAAGCTATAGATACATGCAATACATTAGGTGTTTGGAATTAGATTCCCAATCAAACGTAAAAGCTAAGGGCTCATTCCACAAAACAAATGAAGGTAAGGCAAAAAAATTCAAAATGCTGAAAACAAATAAAATAAATGCGATAAAATTCAAGAAAATCACTTGGAAATTGGGCCCGAATGTCCAAGTCCAAGTCCACATGTATTATTCCAAATTAATAGTCCAAAAATAAAAAAGTCTCACTCTCATAAAAATAAAAAGAAAGGTTATGCTAAGTATTTCTCTCTCTCCTCCTTTCTCTCTCCAAGTAGCTCACAATAAGAAGAGACATTCTCCTTGTAGCTCTGGTGTTCCAACCACATAAGTAGTCATCGTCACCTCGAGGTCCCTCATAAGAAAAATACAAGAGAAAATATTAGCACATGTAAGAAATTATATCAAATAAGGAGAAAATAAAATAATAAAAATAATGAAATAAAAATAACATCCAAAATTTTATCTTTGGCATCGCTCCCTATCAACGACATCATTTGATGACAGGGGTTTTACGAGGGTCTACTATGGTCTACACATGGTGAGACTCATACTGTCACCAAAGCAACCTCCCACGAAACCCTAGATCAATCAACAATTAACCCACAAATAGATATAGCAAAGCAAATATGGATCTAAAATTTATTATTACTCTTCAGAATATGTGTATAATGTGTATATGGCAAGTAATGTAGAGTGTCAAACACATGGAGCAAGAGGAATAAAAAACAATAAATGGCAAAAAGTTAAAAATTGTTTTGGTGTTTTTGTGTGAAGATTTTTAATTTTTAATGGGATTTTAATTGTTTAATTTTTATAAGATTTTTAATTTTATAATATTTACTTTGTTTTTATATTTTCAGATTTTAATTACCTTTTTTCTTTTTAATAGATAATAATATAAGTATAAAGAAGATATGTAGATAATGTAGACAATAGAGATAATAAATATAAAAAAATGGAGACAAATTCTTAAAAATACTCTAAGGTACGAACCTTTTTTTAAAGGTAAAAAAATATTTTTATGATTTGTAATAATAAAAATAATTATAAATAATATGTAAATAAATATAGCTATATAAATAGATGTAGACTTTATATATTTATGAAATAACTAAAAATACTTCGAAACTCGGGACCTAAAATATTTTTGTTTTTTTATGTTTATGATTGTTTTTGATATTGTTCCAAAAATTTTCACTAATTTTTTTGTTTTTTTAATTCAATAAAAATAGGAAAACAATGAACAAAGACAAATGGTTAAATTTTTATTTATAGTAAATATAATAATAAAAAAGGGAAATAGAAAGCACAATTTTGGGATTTTTAGTGATTTTTTTATGATTTTTATAGTGTTAGAGAGGGATTGCCATTTCTATGATTTTTCTTTTGAAATTATGTTATTTATTTTTGGTCGGTTTGTGTAAAATAAAATATTTTTTAAAATATTTTTTTTTAATTTTGATGGATTTTTCAAAATATTTTTATAATTTTTCTGGAGTTTTGAATGTAAACTTGTAGTAAATGCTCATTTTCTGATTTTTAATTAAAAAAATATAATAAAATGCCTACGTAAAAATATATGTGATGGAATTAATCCTAACGCATATATATTACTTATCCTATGTTTTAAAAGCATTTATGCTAATTTTAACAAAATAAAATGAATAAAATTATATAAAATCCTGGTAGGGACATATTTGTAAATAAAAATTAATATAAATGCAATCTAGAACCAAATTCCAAAGTATAAGAGCCTCTACATAAATTACCCACAAATATTTAATTCTTTTACGTTGATAGGCGTATAAATGCCAATTACAAGACACGGTAGGGCATATGTGCAAAATTATAAAAAAGCTTTAAACTGAATTCATAATTTTTAGACTAATCAATAACTTTCAAATACAGGGGGGTCCTTGTAAAATACCCACTACCTCACGTATATGGGCACGTGAGAGGACATGGTAGAGGATCTAAGTGCAAATAAAAGTACTACAGGCTCTACATGCAAAATAACCAAAAGTTTTTACACCATAGATGAAAGTCTATAGAATAAATATTAAATATAACGACGGGGTCCTGAGTAAAATTATCCCTTACAATGCGATCCAACGACGGAAGGCTCTTCACTTAACACATGGTGTACTGCAGATGACAACAACCTTAGATGACTGAGATTAGCTCTCAGCTGCTGACCTGAAGGTTGATGGGAGAATGCTCCAATAACAGTTGCAGACCTGGGGGCTCCATTCTGATCGGACAGTTGCAACATAGCTTGCATGAACTGGGTTAAATCTCCACCTAGGTGAGCTTCAATCTCAAGGATCTTGGATCCTCTGCCTCCCGGGATGCTCCCAACTAGTGCAAAATAGAGCAGAGGATCCTCCACAGTTGTTGGTGCCCTCAGATGGGTCCAGGCCCCATTGATAGGGTCCTGGGTTAGGCGAGGTCTTTCAGTAGGCTACGTGTACAATGAGATTTAAGGATATTAAGAATCCTTAAGCGCATCACGGAAGCGTGTTGATCGCATCGTATGCAATCGGAGCAACTAGTCGCACTAGTCGCTAGATGCGGCGGAAATTAAAATTTTTAAATCTAAAGATGAAACCACATGATCACGAGAACACTTCTCAGATCGTTTCATCAAACCACCATGTATAAGGAATACCTCTTGAAGCGTGGTTGTGATCGCGAGATCCCAAAGTAGAGATCCTCCTGTCTAAGTCCGATCCACGAAGAATGCACTTGCGGGAGCGATGATGAGTCACGTTCCTTCCCGCAATCCACGATGAGGATCCTAGCGATGGCTCCCCCGATTTCGTCAAATGAAATCCGTCATCATCCTTTAGAGTAATCAACTCCAAAGAAGAAGGAGATCCTCGAGTCGTCGAAGAAGAAGCCGAGAGTCTCTCCTTTCTCAACACAGAATGGATGGCCATCTTTTGGAAGAGAGAAAGAGAGAGGGCGAGAATATGAGAGAGAGAGAGAGAGTTGTAGCCTTGTACAACTCTTAATGATGTACCATGGAAGGCTACCCTAGCCCTCCTTTTATATTAGTTTAGGATCCATTGGATCTCAATCCATGGACTCATAGATCCAACGGCTAGGCTTGGTCTATGTAAGATCAATGGCTATGATTGTTGTTGGTTAAAAAACAACAACATTAATTTAAATTAAAATATGTTGTAACATTATCAACATAATTTAATTTAACTAATTAAGAGATAATGTGATAACAAAAAAGGGAGTCAACCAACCACCCTTGATTATAGGGGGCGTCCCCTATGAATAATTCATAGGTGACGCCACCTATGAATTTGGTGGTTATTTTGCCTCCTTTTTATTTTATCTTATTATTCCTTAATTAATTTTGTAATAACAATTATCACAAAATTATTCACCAAATTAATTCCAAATTAATTTATGAATATTTCAATCATGCCATTGAACATTATGTGAATCATATTCACAACCCAAACTAATTTGTAGATTGCATTTCCAATCAAACTAATTTGTAGATTGCATTTCCAATTAACAAATGTGAATCCAATTCACACTATTAATTAACAAATGCTATTTACATGAATTATCTCTCTTATATATAAATCATATTTATAATACACATATATCATGGATAGTATTATCCACATTCTCTAATCCTTGATAATTAAATCCTATTTAATTATCTTGGATAATCATTCTCACCATATGAATCATATTCATATTAAGCTTGATAATTAAGTCTCATTTAATCATCAAGTTCCTATTGCTTGGATATGCATTTCATCAAATGAATTATTTTTGAACCCTTTCAAGAATAATGTGCTTTCTCCGCAAATACTTAGAGATAAGGACAGGGCGATTGTATTATTCCATGTATAGTGACTTGGATATTGAGATATTATCTCAAATCCAGATCGAACGAACCTCCCACAGATGCTTGATTAAATCAAGACCGCAAATCTAATCTTCTCATTGTATCTGAATCTCATTCAGACCAATGTCCAACACTTGGACTAAGATCAAATTGCTTCTCTACTGAAAGGAGTCACTAAAATCCAGACCTGTTTCATCACTCCCTCGGAATGGAAGCGTCATGGATATACAATCGTTTATGATCACATCACCCTCAGGTATTCCCAATACCTGTACATACTGCATACTGGAAGACCCATGGTCAACCCGAAGATCAAGATCTATTTTACACTGTCTTCTTTAGGGTTTGATCACTAAGTTTCTCATTTGATCATTGGGATTTGGTATCGATCATATACTTTCCAAAAGCATATATCATACCTAGGTCTTGATCATATACTTTCCAAAAGTATATATCAAACCTACAAATTCAGTCAAGCTTCCAAAGCGAGACGACCGTGCACGGAATTTGATTCTTCCCAATATCTCATGAGTGAGCTCATGTCTTCCTGTTCAGTAATGAATCTGTATGATCCCTTTGAGAGATCGTATTACTCATATGCCCTTATATGCACACCAGTGCGCCGGTGTATAGACCTTGGTTAGGTCATCAACCTATTGGTCTGCCAAATGTACATACTCAGACATATAGCAATACATCTGTCTCTGGTAAGAGGATGTGTGCCTATGCTGTGACAGCATTCAACATAGGATTTAGGTTATCTCGATCTCGTTAAGTCAACCCATTGACCTAACTAATCTGACACCTCTGAATATCTATTCCTATGCAGAGGACCTGCATCAAGAGGCCGGTCAGATATCAGCCTATGTGAGAAAGGATTGCCATCTCCTACTCAGGCTGGAGATCATCTCTTAACAATCATTTGGCGGTGCTTGATGAGTCCTCAATCTAACCCTTTAGATATTCATCCAAGCACCAACCTCTGTGATTCAATAATTGAATCAACAGTTGTATGATCATTAAGATAGCCATGGTACATAACCCTAATTGTACAGAGGGACCTATTATGCAAATTATTTATTCTTCATTTCAGATCAGGGAATGATATGTGCAATAATATTTATTGCATAATGGCTCGCCGTGGGCTCACATGTCCAACAATCTCCCACTAGCCTAAAGAGCCATTAATGGGATAATCATTTAAATCCACACTCATGTGACAATCATAGGCTATTTAGAAATAGCTTGGTAAGCTGATCAGTCACTCTGTTCCCGCGAGACTATGCCAAGTCCTTTTACGGCACTTGCATATCCCCAGTAACAGTGCTCGCATCCAATGCGAATGTTGCATCTAATGCAACCAATACTCAATCTAGTCAAAGCAGTTATAGTGTCCTTGACATTATTTCTCAATAACTATTATAACCAGTATTATCATAATCCTTATTAGAATACCTTTACTCCTAGAGATCTCTATCTCCAAAGGTTTCCACAGTTAAGACCTTTTAGATATGTATCTATAAAGTCTTAAGGTTTTTAAGATATGACTTTGAGATCACTATCTCAAAAATCTTGTCATCTATGAAGACTTTGTTATTACTGCAATCAAGTGTTTTCTCTCCATAGTAGGATTAGCAACACTTTACTACTCCCACTGCATGGCAGAAATCTGGCTTTTATACACATTTAGCATACACTTAGCTTCTCGTAACTGATGCACAAGTGCAAGCAGTTCTAGCATTCACTTCCTCAACTCTTTGAGGTGCTATCCCTTTAGATAGGTCAGTACCAAATCTCAAGGGAAGGAAGCCTTTCTTGGAATTTCCAAGAATGGAATATGTCCAAGGTGTACTACAAATGTGACAGTCCCAATACCCTCTTTTCTTTGATTCTGAACACCTTCAGAACTAAGATCCAAGAGGCATCTTTGAGATCATATCTCAAGGTATGGAATAGCCAGAATATAAAACACTTATTATCATCCTTATATCATTCCAAATGATTAGGATATTATCTACATTTAGCATGATGAACACAATGGCACTCCTACTATAAGCTTCACATGGTACATCAAGATTCTATTTGAAATCATAACATTTATGATTTCATCAAATCTGATGTTCCAACTACAAGAAGCTTATATGAGTCCATAGATGGAGTTTTTTAGCTTTCACACCTTACTTTCCTAAATCATGAAGCCATGGGGCTACTTCATGTGAATATCCTCATAGAGGTATTCTTTAGAGGAATGCAATCTTGAATTACATCTTGAAGATGCAATAGTCAAGTTGTATAGCTAAGGTAAGCAATATTCTGATGATTTTAAGCATGGTTACCGAAGAGCAAGTCTCATCAAAGCAATGTCTTCTCTTCCGATGTGTAGCTTATGGTTACGAATTGAGCTTTGAAGGTCTCTACCTTGTTATCAGGTTCCCTCTTATCTTGAAGATCCATTTACACCTTGATGGTCAAACCCTTATAGGTGGATCCTCGAGGGCCCATATACAACACTTGTATATGAAGTCTACTTTAGACTTTATTGCTAATATCCATCTTTCCATGTCACGATCCTTAGGAGCTTCATCACATGAAGTCCGATCATTGTCAGACTTAACTGACTCATGGAATACATCTTCAAAATCATTTGAAGAGGTATTAGTGCTTCATCTTTAATTGTCCTTTCAGTTTCCGATTTCAGGAGCCTCATTATCTTCTTAAGATTAAATGAGATCCTACACTTCATTTTCATCTTGATTCACAAGAGAGTCATCCTCTAAGAATCACATTCTCATAGATGAGATCTTTTAAGAATCTCAAGGTCATAAAGTAGGTATCCAAAACCATCCTTTATTTTCCTAATGAAGTAGCACTCTCAAGAGCTAGATTCCAGCTTACATGGATGGAACCTTATTAAGGATATATATTGTAGTCACTACTACACATATATATCTGGAAACTAAGGGGAAATTATGCTAAAATTCATCATTGACCAAATCATGTCACACATGATCCAATTGTATCTCCCTACAACTCCATTGAGTTTAGGTGTGTTAGGAGGATTGAGATAGAAATGATATTCATATCTCCATAAGGTATTCTTTGAATTTTATCTAATAGGTACTTGCTACCTTGGTTAGATCAAATTCATTTAATCTTCTTTCAAACTTTGGTTCTAAACCAAAATTATGAAATCTTTGAACATTTTTCTCAGGTGAAGAGAAGAAATCTCATATCATACATGATCATAAATAGATATCACATATCCATAATGTTCACTATGATATAGATGATCCACATACATCAATATGTATGAGATACCGAATACCTTGACATCTTACACCTTTCCAGAGAAGGGTGTATTGGACATTTTACTTTGAATACAATATTCACAAGTATGTAAGATTTGAAATTTTTAGACATTCTAAAGTTTCATCTCTTACTAGTCTATTGATCATATCAATAGACATATGTCCAAGACTTGATGCCAGATCATTGTCAAATGATCTTAATCCTTTTATTGATCTTATAAGATTTGATTTTCAGTATTAGAAATCTTAATGAACCATTCATTAATTTTCTAATTTTGTGGAGTCCACTAGATGTTAGATTACTATCTGAAATATTTCCATCATAACTCTTTATGATAGTTCTATCTCAGAATTCATGTTTATTTCCAACATTTAGAAACAAACAATGAGTGTATTCCACTATCTTGGTCATAGAGACATTATCCAAGACTAAGGGCTCTCCCACTGAGAATATGAAGTCCATCTATCCAATAGAGATTGCTGCAACAATTACATCAATATCCATGTAGATGACTACTAAACATTCAGATCAAATTTCTAATCTTCTAATATATATGCATCCAATTGCAAATGTCATTAGAAGATTGGGATACAATTGTCAGACTTTATCTTATGAAATAAGAAAGTCAGAGTCAATGATTATATGTAGATTATTATGATGCTCTATCCGAGTCCTTCACTAAGGATTTTAGATAGATTTGATAGTCATACCATCAACACATCAACTTATTGCAGTATTGGCATTCATCCAACTCCTTGTATGTCATATGGAAGTCACAGAAGTACAATCAACTCTTTGACTTTACTTCTCACATGGGTCCAACCCATGCTTCCACTGTGCTCTCTTCATCTATAAACAACCATTGTCCAAGAGAAAGAATCTCTTATGTTGAATTCAAAAGAGTTCAATGTAAGAGCATTTCAACCTTTATACCTTTATACATGCTTCATTAAATTCTTTCAATATGAATATCATGAAGATTCATGAATGACTTGAGTATAGATAGTAGAATGATGACACTCATCATATCTACATACATCTCAACTCTTAGAGACTTAGGTTCAGGTAGGTATTCAAACATTTTGAATACATCATCTCTTTCGAGCTACCATTCTGCACAATGCAGAGAATCATGTCCTTCATGATTAAATGTCTAGAGCACATATGTATGCCGAAATATCTTCTTTTATTTTATAAGGATTATTTGACAATTACGATCACCATCGACATGTGACTTCTAAAGTACACTCGATGAAAGATCAAGAACATAGAGACATACAAACCCTAAGGTGATGTCTTATTGTCTTATTTAATTGTCATTCCTCATTATATTGAGGAAACTTGCACATTGCAACCACATACATTATGTGTTCAATTGAAAGTACAATATCTGGATCATGAGTCCAATCCAAGATATTTTACTGGTTGTTACTGAGTATAACATTGAGTGGGTTTAATGAAGGATTATCTGAAATGAGAAATTTGCATAAGTGTATATATATTATATATACATATTTTACTTTGATTTAGGAATTTTTATATCAAAGTTGTCTTGCCTTGTCAACACTGAAAGCTCATTCCCTTAATCACTTTCAATGTAAAAGATATTCTTACCATTATATCTCTAGCAAGATCTGGGATCCATTTTCCTATCTTTGCCGCATCCCAATAATATGAGAACTTATGACTCCGATAAAAAGAAGCGGGAACTCATTCCGCCTTGCAAGTCCAACTTGCATTCCCAATTCGGTCTTTAACACCCAGGCCCACCACCCCTAAGATGATATTGACCCATTGCTAATTGAACCAACCGTCAACAGGATTAGAACTCGCTATGCGCAATCCAATATCGCCCCAATAATATGAGGACTCGATATTGGGGTCACTACGCATACGGCCTTACTCTTTCGAGAAGCAAAGAGCCCGATCCAGATGCGCTTGCATATAGGATCTGTCACTTCGGACAGGCGTCTCCTACATACAATCCCTGGCGACGGAACCCTTCTCCTTGACGGGAGACCATGGATGTCACTTATGTGATCCTCCACCTCATATTCAAATTGTAATTAATCATCGTGAATCATATTCACATAATTAATTCTTCCAAGGAAAATACACATCTATTCATAATAGAGTGTTTATTGGATATAATTAATTTAATCACATTAAATTAATCACCAATCCAATCATCAATCAACAAACATGTCTTTTTACTTGAATAGTAGGTATATTCTCAAAGTACGTATTATTCGAATTTTAATAATTAGAAAAATACACATTAACTTTCTCTGGCATTATACAGTCCCTACCCGCTGTCATGGCCAGTACCGACGAGAGTGGGACGGACCACATACATTGCAACCCGCGACCCCAATGCTCTCCGACTAGGCACCATATCCGCCTCGGGAAAGGATAATACCAGATAGATCATCATGTACTTTGAGATGCTCATCGATTTTTCAACCGAAATTATACCATATAATATACATCAAAACATTTTTGATTATATTATAAGGATATTTGCTAGACAAATCCCCAATCCTATTTAAGGAAGAGGGTTTTTCATGTAAAAGTTGTCCTACAACTATTGTAGGATAAACTTTGGTTTTCATGAAATTAATGTTTGTTGATGAACCAATGATCAAGATCTAATATCTTATCATTGTGGTTTAGGCAAATGTCATTCAATGAAATAATTATCTCTTTAAATATTTCACAAATATTTATCACTAATTATTCCAGAAAATTAACTATTAATTTTCATGATAATTGAATGACTTATCACAAGGTTCAAGATCAAAAAAATGTTAATTTCCAGCAGTGACCCCCAATCACTAAAATTAACTTATCTTGATCAATTTAAATACAATAAATGCAAACTCAGTTTCCAAAGATTGCCTATTTGATTTATTAAAGAACCCAAGTGATAATTAACGCATTTTGATGGATTAAAACCGTAATTATCTCATTAATCACGTTTAAATCCGCAGTTCCCGCAACAGTGAATATAGTCATATTAAAAAAACCATATCTTGAGCAAATGAAGTCCAAATTTTAAAACTCAAATCCTATGGTTTCCTTAATTAATGGGGAACAAAATCCAATTAAAAATTTCGTGTTTAAACATTTTAAATAGTACAGAAAAATTCAATTAGACAGAGGTGCAAAAATTGAAATGCAGTAAAAATTTCGCAACCCTTTCAAGAACCAAATCGTCTAAGGTCTATGGATCATATCCAAACCCTTATTCGACCTATGGCTCTGATACCACTTGAAGGATATTGAGAATCCTTAAGTGCATCACAGAAGCGCGTTGATCGCATCGTATGCAATTGAAGCAACTAGTCGCACTAGTCGCTAGATGCGGCGGAAACTAAAATTTTTAAACCTAAAGATGAAACCACATGATCACGAGAACACTTCTCGGATCGTTTCATCAAACCACCAAGTATAAGGAATACCTCTTGAAGCGTGGTTGTGATCGCAAGATCCCAAAGTAGAGAGATCCTCCTATCTTAAGTCCGATCCACGAAGAACGCACTTGCGGGCGCGATGATGAGTCACGTTCCTTCCCGCAATCCTCGATGAGGATCCAAGCGATGGCTCCCTCGATTTCGTCAAACGAATCCGTCGTCTTCCTTTAGAGTAAGCAACTCCAAAGAAGAAGGAGATCCTCGAGTCGTCGAAGAAGAAGCCGAGAGTCTCTCCTTTCTCAACACAAGATGGACGGCCATCTTTTGGAAGAGAGAAAGAGAGAGGGCGAGAATATGAGAGAGAGAGAGAGTTATAGCCTTGTACAACTCTTAATGATGTACCATGGAAGGCTACCCTAGCCCTCCTTTTATATTAGTTTAGGATCCATTGGATCTCAATCCATGGACTCATAGATCCAACGGCTAGGCTTGGTCTATGTAAGATCAATGGCTATGATTGTTGTTGGTTAAACAACAATAATTTAAATTAAAATATATTGCAACATTATCAACATAATTTAATTTAACTAATTAAGAGATAATGTGATAACAAAAAAGGGAGTCAACCAACCACCCTTGATTATAGGGGGCGTCCCCTATGAATAGTTCATAGGTGACGCCACCTATGAATTTGGTGGTTATTTTGCCTCCTTTTTATTTTATCTTATTATTCCTTAATTAATTTTGTAATAACAATTATCACAAAATTATTCACCAAATTAATTCCAAATTAATTTGTGAATATTTCAATCATGCCATTGAACATTATGTGAATCATATTCACAACCTAAACTAATTTGTAAATTTCATTTCCAATTAATTAACAAATGTGAATCCAATTCACACTATTAATTAACAAATGCTATTTACATAAATTCTCTGTCTTATATATAAATCATATTTATAATACACATATATCATGGATAGTATTATCCACATTCTCTAATCCTTGATAATTAAATCCTATTTAATTATCTTGGATAATCATTCTCACCATATGAATCATATTCATGTTATGCTTGATAATTAAATCTCATTTAATCATCAAGTTCCTATTGCTTGGATATGTATTTCATCAAATGAATTATTCTTGAACCCTTTCAAGAATAATGTGCTTTCTCCGCAAATACATAGAGATAAGGACAGGGCGATTGTATTATTCCATATATAGTGACTTGGATATTGAGATATTATCTCAAATCCAGATCGAACGAACCTCCCACAGATGCTTGATTAAATCAAGACCGCAAATCTAATCTTGTCATTGTATCTGAATCTCATTCAGACCAATGGCCAACACTTGGACTAAGATCAAATTGCTTCTCTACTGAAAGGAGTCACTAAAATCCAGACATGTTTCATCACTCCTTCGGAAAGGAAGCGTCATGGATATACAGTCGTTTATGATCACATCACCCTCAGGTATTCCTAGTACCTATACATCCTGCATACTGGAAGACCCATGGTCAACCCGAAGATCAAGATCTATTTTACACTGTCTTCTTCAGGGTTTGATCACTAAGTTTCTCATTTGATCATTGGGATTTGGTATCGATCATATACTTTCCAAAAGCATATATCATACCTAGGACTTGATCATATACTTTCCAAAAGTATGTATCAAACCTACAAATTCAGTCAAGCTTCCAAAGCGAGACGACCGTTAACGGAATTTGATTCTTCCCAATATCTCATGAGTGAGCTCATGTCTTCCAGTTCAGTAATGAACCTGTATGATCCCTTTGAGAGATCGTATTACTCATATGTCCTTATATGCACACCAGCGCGCCAGTGTATAGACCTTGGTTAGGTCATCAACCTATTGGTCTGCCAAATGTACATACTCAGACATATAGCAATACATCTGTCTCCGGTCAGAGGATGCGTGCCTAAGCTGTGACAGCATTCAACATAGGATTTAGGTTATCTCGATCTCGTTAAGTCAACCCATTGACCTAACTAATCTGACACCTCTGAATCTCTATTCCTATGCAGAGGACCTGCATCAAGAGGTCGGTCAGATATTAGCCTATGTGAGAAAGGATTGCCATCTCCTACTCAGGCTGGAGATCATCTCTTAACAATCATTTGACGGTGCTTGATGAGTCCTCAATCTAACCCTTTAGATATTCATCCAAGCACCAACCTATATGATTCAATAATTGAATCAACAGCTATATGATCATTAAGATAGCCATGGTACATAACCCTAATTGTACAGAGGGACCTATTATGCAAATTATTTATTCTTCATTTCAGTTCAGGGAATGATATGTGCAATAACATTTATTGCATAATGGCTCGCCGTGGGCTCACATCTCCAACACCATAGGCCCCTTGTGCGTGAACACAACCCTATCAAGGGTTTATGTGCGTTGCACCACCCTCCCAAGGGCTTGTGTGTGCCAAAGGGTCCATCCAGACCCCTGTGCAACATCGTTCGACCGTTGCAAGACCTAACCCAACATGACAACAATGGACATGCAGTAGGCACTCTGCCACTACCGCCAGCCACCTAGGACATGTCATAGGCCCTCCACCAGCCCCCTAGGGCACTTATCCTCTCCATCACTGCCCAATGAGGTGGGGATTCTAGGGCACATGCTTTGGTCTAGGGCCAGCACTCTAACACCATGTGGAAAGGTGTGAAATGAAAACGTTATACTCATCATAGCCCTAGAGCTCTCTTATATAGGGGAAAAGCTCTAATGAAAAATTAAAATAAAGCGGGCAGGAGAAATAAGGAGATAAAAAATAAAGGTAATGGAATATAAATATCTCAACGATAATGTTTTTCCTGGGTGGGGGGAGGTGAATGCAAAATTCGTAGCCCTTAACTAGAAAACACCCCTTCGTCTTATTCTTAACTCTAACCTTTTTACAAAAGGTTTTTAGGTAGGGGACTTGAGTAAAATTTTTAGGAGATATTTATTACCCATTTCTTGTGGGACACATTCCCAATAGAAGGAAAGTCCCCAACATTCCTTAGGTTTCATTCCTTCCTAAATCGATGGAGGCAGAAGACTCGCTTTGAAGGACATCAACAACGATGGTGTGTGTGGAGCGCATGACGGTTGCAATGGCATCGGCTGGAGATCAGGTAGCGGTGATTCTGGAAGTCAGGTTGGCTATGGCAATGGAGATTGACCTTTTGCCATTGTTAGAACCCGAACGCACGAGGAAGGAAATGTCACCTGGGGACTCTTGGCGGTGATGTCAGGTATTGCGATGAGGTTGGGGCTAGGGGCAGTGATTCCGGGGCTATAGGTTGCAAGGTTATTAATGTGGAGCAAGGGGGTGACGAGGTTGGTGGGTTTTGTGCTGGTGGGAATTATAGTTGAGTGACAGTGATACTAGTGAGGAGGAGATGGTGGGATGGCTGGAGTTGGGTTTGGCACAATGGGTAGTGGGGGTGGCGAGGTTGAGGTAGTGTGGTCAGATGGGGTAGCGTGGCTGAGGAGAGGGTATTTTTGGGGCATAAGGGGGTTAGTGGTAGTGGTGCGGCGACAACTAGTGGCAAGGGTGGGGTGTTGTTGTTGCTGGCATCGAAAACGAGGGTAGGGGTGTTAAGTGACCTCATGGACAACAATTGCCAGAACGGGAGGTGGTGACTCAATGGCTTCTTGGTGGCAGTTTTCACATCGTTCTCCTCCAGTTGTCGTATCAACGATACCATATTCATAGAAGGAGGGGATGATTCGATGGCTTTCTTGACAACAATTTTGGTAGAATTCTCCTCCAATTAGCATATCCGTGATATAATATTCTGCATATCCCACATCTGATCGTCAGATTTTCCATACTTGACTGATATTCGAATAATATGGACATCAACTCCTTGTCATAGCTTCTTTCGATTTCAACACATTGTTTACGTGTCATCGAGAAAGATTCCATGGCTCAATGTTTGTACAAATATCTTGATGGATAGTCAGATCGTGATTTGTGAAATATCTTCATGGATTGTCATATCGTGAGGACGATCTGTAGAACATGCTCTGATATTAATTGATGCAAAGTGAAAATTTTCAATGATGAAAAGTAGTTTTTTTAATGGTGGAAAAATTATTTGGTGGAAGAAGATGGAGGATAGAAGAAGAAAAACTCGCCGAATGCAAGGGATTAGGACAAAAGAATCGCATAGATCACATGGAGGGAGAAGAGAGAGGGAGAGAGATAAATGAGATAATTCTCAAATTTAGTTAACTATGAATTGATCAAACATTAGACTCTATCCCCTCTGTATAAGTTCGGAATTACAAAATAGAAAGTAAATAAAATCCAAATCCTAACATACCCTATTCAGGCTGTAATTATCTCTAACTAATTAATGATGACAATCGATCTCATTATTGGCATTGCAATGAATTCGATTGGATGAAAGTGAATTTAATCAAACCCTAAATAATATAGACTCTAATTAATGGATAGAAAATTAAAACCTTGATTTAAAACACTAAATTGACAGATAAAAGATCTCAATTGAGCACTAATTTGTTTTTTCATGCTGCATCAGCTATATTGTGAATCGAGTCTCCTTGTTAAAGAATGTGTGCTCTGTATTGCGTTTATCAGAGCCACTAAAATCGAACCGGGTCTCCTCAATGGAGAACATGTGCTCTTTACTATGCAGTCACTGAAACTGTCATGAGTCTCGTCATAGGAGAATTTAGGCTCGCAACTTGTCTCGTTTATTGAAAACTGCTTCATCTCTCTGAAACGCCAAACAAAGAATACCATTGGAATATCCATATGTAGATCTTCGAAAATGGACCTCTCTTACAGGGACCTCTAGGTGGGTTCTCTCTTATAGGAATCTTGAAGGATCTCAACTGGAGTTCATGATCACTGGAGAATGGATTCTGAAACCAAATCTCCTCGTTGGAGAACCGAGTCACTCATTTATTAGAATCTCGAATTGTTAGGATTTGGATTGTTAGAATCTGAATATGAAATCTCTACACAATCATTGTTAGAATCTGAATATGAAAGCTCTATACAATCATTGTTCGAAAAAACACACCTCGAGTCACAAAGGCATTTGAGGCAAACGAGGCAGTCCCAAAAAGCCTCGAGGCAACTGTCTTGGACCCCTAACTGAGGCGAGCGCCTCAGATGCCTGAGATGAGGTGAGGTGGGGCGAGGCATTACTAGTGGTGTTAGGTATTTATTAAGCACTTTTTAAGAAAAATATTAGTCCTATTGGTATTTTCAGATGTTTATAAAGGCCTAGTTGTTGATGATATATTTATGGAAGATGAATGCTTAAATTTAACCTCTTTCATATTCATATTTACCATTAACATGTCCAATTATTTTAGTGAATTCTTAATATTACACCCTTAAACATACGAGTCCGTAAATCTCATATGCATGCGAATTCGAATACCCATATAAGAAAAATTTTTGGGACGGGGGGCCCACCTGGTTCATCAAGACCCCCGCACTGATAGGGTATGGAGGCACAAGGGGACATCGGGCCACTCTTCAACTGGGTTCAGCAAAACACACAGTTAGGATTTAAATCATATGATTCATATCAACACCTCAGATATCATTAACAACAATTATAGCCAATGACTCCCGTACTAGTAGGGTATGGTAGCACAAGGGAACATTGGACCATTCTTCAACTGGGTTCAGAAAACATGCAGTTAGGATTTAAATCATATGATTCATGCCAACATCTTAAATATCTTTAATGACAATTATAGCCAATGACACCCTCTTTAATAAATATCTTAGTGATAATTATAGCCAATGATTTCCTTTTGATCGGGTAGAAATTTAGTGCAAAGGCTTTTGGAATTGGCATAACCCCTTTTTTCATGTTCGTATCTTCATAATTCATCATATATTACGATGTTAGACTTCATATGTCTGTCAGATTAGATTATTTCATCATTAACTATACTTATTATACTTTTTTTAAATTATTTTCCTATACAAATTGAGGCTTTTGCCTCGATCGCCTTGAGGCTACGCTTCGCCTCGCCACCAAGAAAAAAGCCTCATTCCGCCTTTCGTTTTTTAAAACCTTGTGCACAATACTCTCCATTTCTCCTATACTTGTTGGGAAAATATGACACCGACCAAGTTGGGAGAAGAACTGAAACGGGAAAAACAAAATCTCTTCCTCTTTTTTCTTAATAAGCATTTTTTTCAAAAAAATTCTGTACAACTCTTTTTTTGTACAACAGCCTCTTTCTAAATAATCTCTCTCCTTTCTTTTTCTACCTGGCCTATCTTTTTTAGGCACTTTGTTTTTTCTCTCTGACTTCGGCCCAATTGTGCCTAAAACACATTGCCCCCTCTTTTTCTTGTCGTTGGCCCGTTTAGGGTATTTAAATAATTTAGGGCTCCCCTTTTTTAAATGAAGTGGAATCATACCTTAAAGCTGTACAACCGACACTGGGTGTCCATCCTTTTTCATAAAACAGGGTTCTCGATGGAGAACTCTTCCTTCGAAGAGAACTTATCGCCACCGTGTGGATTCATGAGGAGAACGTCGTTCGGGCTTTTGTGTGTGGGCACTACAACCTTCTCATATGAAGTTGGCTGTTCGGTGGGAAGATTGCGTGTCTACTTGAATGTGAGCATGATCGGAGATGCAATTACATGGAGATAGCCGCCCCCTAAAGCCATCTGGAGAGGCGACGACACTGCTTGGAGGTGTTGGTATCGATCGAAGGTCATCTTAAGTTGGACGTTCTTGGTTGCATCGTCAGGAGAGAGATGAAGCTCAGCCTGGAGATCAACATTGATACCGTAATCGAGAAGCACCTGGAACTTTCGATCGCAGACCACATGAGATCCATTTGCGTCGAGACTCTCATGAACTTCGGTCACATCGTTGGAACTGGAAGATCAGATCGACCTTCGCCACCTAGATACTGGAGTTATGGCGATACTGGGCCCTCACATTTCTTCTTCTTTCTCATGCCGTATGTGGGACAAATACCTATGCCGCACGTCTTTGTATCATGCATGTTTCATCAATGCGGAGAAGCACGCCTTGCTCGATCGATGCAGCTTGAACTGGACTTCCTCCTTACTCTTGAATCTGGAGTTGTTTTTTCACGAGGGTTGCGCCTCTCACGCTTCTTCTTCTTCTTTGAAAAATAGAGGCACGTTGCTTCTCACACCATCACCACCAGCAAATACTTAATGCTGTGCAACAATTAGGGTTTCGGAAAACCCAAGATTTTCTTCAGAAAATGTTGGAATCATTGAAATTTGGAATAGGTGGTGATGAATTAGGGGTTCAGAAATCCTATGACTTTTCTTGAATCTGAACAAAGAATGAACACAATATCATAGAGTTTGATCAATAAGTATGTTCAAGAATAAAATACCATGTGGTAAATGACACAATGTAAATGTAATAAGATATAAACAGATAAAGAACATCAAAAATACCTGGAATTTACATGGAACCCTACTCCACGAGAGAACTGCCTCAAAAGGTTGATGTTTATATTCAATTATCTTAAAGATTACTTGTGGTGTAGGGCTTTAGAGTTTTCTTGAAAATGATCAATTTTCGTAAGAATATAGTATACTTTTGTAAAATAATAAATATTTTGCTCAAATTGATTGTTAATTCTTGTAAACATGGTGGTGCTCATTACAATCCTAATGAGCTGTGTTCTTATCGGAAGATTTTCACACACATACACATATATGGAATATGATAGCAAGTGTCCCATACCAATTCTGTCGCTATGATCTCGCGTAATGCTTAAATAGATCAATCTGTGACAACTTTGATATACTCCGGATCATAATAGCGATGAGGCCAGCTGAGACCAATCCCATGATATCCACCTCATCCATGGTAGTACATGCGAATACTATCAAACTAAAGAGTGTAAATAACTATATACTGGTCTCGAGCCTTTAAAGTCTTCATTTTGGTGGTTAGAGGAAGATTTATGTTCTCACGACGTATTCACTTAAGGAAACAAACAAGGAATATGATTCCTGACTGAGCAACAACTATTAGGTCATGACGTGGATGACCAACATTATCGAGCCTTGCATCCCTGCTAATCACCTATACAAGTAAAACTATTACGGATATGTAGGACGAATTGACTCGGGCGTATTCCTAATATACGGAAGATCTTGCCTTATTTATATACGAATTTGGTCTATTTCTCAAAGATAATACTTACTGGTGGAGTAATATCAACAAATCACTAACCTCTTTGAGAAATTAGCCATCTTTCATCCCGCATGTTGTGTCATGCAGGTTGTAGAGCAATAAGAATGGCATGTTTACACGTTGTTCACATGACTGCATCCTCGTTATTAGATAGTGAAGGATAAGTTCTTCACATCTGATTATGTCCCTTCCATGAAGGTAATGTTTGGTTGTTTGCAATAACTCACACCTTCTCTTGGACAATGTAATCATGCTCATGCTGCAGAGAAAGCTACCTCTTATGACATTCGGGTGATCGATGTAGCTTACGCAGAGGCCAATGACGTGAATCTGGCCAAGATTGTGGCCGTAATTATCCATCTTGCTTTTACTGCCACGTATACAATCACCCTTCTGATAGGTGTTAGGCAAAGTTCAGCATGCCTCATTAGGCCAATCTGGCTTCTTCTTCAGACTATAACGTTTTGCATCAGAGATGACTACAAATCATGGAAAATTAGGCCATAATATCCAGCTTTCTACTAATGATTATTGTATGCTCATGCACCTTCTACAGAGCCCTCCTGCATCTTCTTCCTCTAATTGCACTCCTATTATGGGTATGGCTACTATCTCATGTACAATATTCGATTCTGCTTCCGCTTCTACGAAAGAGGGTGAATGGTACATCAATCCTTCTTACAGATGTCGATTTACTTGACTGTAAACCATCCTCCATTCATGAAGAATCACATAGGGTGTTACCTTCATCGAGCATGGGTTTGAAGATACTACATCGTGTGATAACCTAGCGGGTAAATTTTTTATCTTATAGTTGCCGAGCCTTATATTTTGTATGCCCAGAAAGTACAGTGTGGAGATTAATTGCGAATGAAGGGGATACTTTATTTAAGAGATATAAGGCTTCTTATATATAATGAAACCCAAGAGCCCCAAAACAGAAAATTACATAATGACCTTGAAGAGGTTACATGACTCAATAAAGCGATAGAAAATAGTAAAATTAAATACTTTTATAATCAAATAACACTAACACTCCCCTTCAAGTTGGAGCATATATATCGATCATGCCAAGTTTAGAAATCAACCAAAAGATGTGTTTCTTTGGAAGGACCTTTGTGAATGTAACTGTAAGTTGAAAATCTATGGAAATATGAAGAGTAGTGATCTGCCCTCCTCGTACTGCATCTCGAATGAAATGAAAATTAACTTCAATGTGCTTAATCCGCTCATGAAATACAGGATTGATGGCAATATATGTAACATACTTGTTTTCACAGTATACATTTACGGGAGTAGCAATAGGAAGTACAAGCTCCTGTAGAAAGGATACTAGACATGTAATATCACAAGTGGCTTGAGCCATCTCCCTGTATTCAGCCTCCACATTCGATATAGAAACCACTGTCTGCTTCTTGTTCGGCTATGTAACAAGGTTACCATAAAAACATGGCATAACCTATAGTAGATCATCTGTTCTCAAGAGAACTAGTATAATCCACAATTGTATAGGTGATGACATCAGTGTGGCCATTGATCCCATAGAAGAGGCCTCTCGTTGGAGATTCTTTCAAATATTAAAGGATCAGAATAACATCCTACCAATGATTGTAGAGCGGTCTCTCCATGAGCTGGCTGGTTTTGCAAAAAAACTACTGTATATTTGACCTAGTGATAATGAGGTAGAGCCGTTTGCCTACTAGGATTTTATATTGTATAATATCTTCCAACTCAGGATCAATGGAGATAGCATATTTTCATAACTCTACTGAGATTTCAGATAATTTACATCCAATTTAGCCAGTTTTTGTAAGAATATATAGGCAATACTTTTGTTGTGATAAATATAATCCCTCTATAGTGTGTATCACCTCAATGCATAGGAAGTATTGAAGTTGACGAAGGTCCTTGGTGATGAACCTTCATCAGGAAAGCTTGGTTTCTGAAATGCTTGCTTCATCATCATCGGTAACCACCGTATCATCAACATAAACTGCCCATATCGAAGTGCCAGTAGACCATCTTCTAACACAAAAATGACAATGCCTTCTCCCACTATAAGTAGGGCCGGCTATATAGATTCTTGCTCAAATCCATGTTGAAAGATTCGACTATTTTTTACGTTGGTTGTCGACTGCCTAAGGCAACCCCCACAGGTGGGATTTGAACCCTAGTCTTTTAGGTGGTAGACACATTGCACTACCAGCATACATGATTGTGTATACTCGCTCGGATCGGTCTACTACCTCAATCGAGTTCCATTTTGGCCTCCTCATCATGTCAGAGGACAAGGGTGACATATTCTCTTCTCCGATGCCTTCAAGGGCTTGGCTCCCATCGTGAAGATGGATGGGACCAACTATGAATTGTCCAAGCAGTTCTTGAATCTTATGCATTGCAACAATAAGGAGCACATTCTAACACAACCAAGGCCAACAAATAAGACTGGGGAGAATGTTTTGTGGAACCAAGATGACGCATAGACGTGTGTTTAGGTCTCTGGTAAATGAACACCTTGCATCTACTTGTGTGGTCGAGCAGATTGAGCATCTTGACAGTTCATCTCCTCATACAGATTCATGTCTTGATGATATTGTCTTCCGTCTGAGGGAGATAATGACTCCTGTTGCTGGTACCGCTACATATCCTCCAGATTTTGCAGCCGTTGCGAGTGCCTCTTCGAACTCCTCAGGTATAGCCTATGATTTTACAAGTTGTAGTAGGGTAGATATGACAGAGTGGTTCACAGACTCTAGTGCTTCCCACCATCTGTGTGGAGACAGAGCACAGTTCAACTCATACACGAGTATACCTCTGGTAGATGGGCCATCATTGCAAATATGGTTCATTTACCCGTTACTGGACATGGGGAGATTCATTTAATGCCATCCATACGACTACTGAATGTCTTATATGCACATGATTTTCATATGAATTTGGTTTCTATCAATCAGATCACTAAGGATATACATCATCGTGCCATCTTTGACCCGTCTTCTCTTGTGTTTCAGGACATACTAACTGATAGGGTGATTGGATGTAGTTGTGAGCAGTGGAGGCTCTGCATACTGATCCAGTCTCCTAGTGTCGGTGTCTCTACAGTTCCCACTGGATCTGTCTTACCTTTGACCATCTTCCTTTGTAGAAGTTGTGTCATGTCCTCCCAAAGATCTCCACGCATTTTACCTTCTAGTACGAGGCTTGCCAGCTTAGGAAGCTTCAACGCTCTTCTTTTCTTAGTTGTCAGAGTCATAGCAGTAGTCATTTATTTGAGCTTGTTCATCTTGACATTTGGGATTCGAGTCTTATTCCTGATCACTAGGAACACCATTTTTTCTAGTTGTTGTGGATGATGATTCTAGACTTTCTTGAGTTTTTCTGTTGAAAAACAAGTCTGAAGCTGAGTCCGTCATTAAATCTTTTATTAATGAGACAATGGATAGAGTAGAGTGGAAAGATTCCTAGGCATTGATTTATTTTTTCTTCTACTGTCATGTTTATTCGTTTTGACAATGCCTTAAACTTTTGTAGGTAACAACTATCTGAATTCTTCTTGTCTCTTGGCATTGTATACCAGACACAATGTGCTTACACTTCTCGGCACATCGATGTTGTTGAACACAAACACCATCACGTATTTGATGTGACCATGGCACTTTTGATCCATAGTTGTGATCCTCTCTCTTTCTAGGGTGATGCAGTCCTTACTGATTGTTGCTTGGTGAATTACATGCCATCTTCTATTTTAGGATAGAAGGTCCATTTCTCGATTGTGTTTCCCGAGAAGGACCCGTTCTCCTTTACATCTCGTGTGTTTGGCTCTATGGTCTTTCTTCACCATCTAACACCCGATCATGGCAAGCTCTCCTGTAGAGCTGTCAAGTGTGTCTTTGTAGGATACTCTCATACCCAGAAGGTGTACCATTGCTTTGATTCCATTTCAACAGTACTATGTTAGTGATGATATCACATTCTTTGAATCTATTATGCACTTCTCTCCTACAAGTGACAAGTTGACCCTGTTTGTCTCGGGAGTGAGGTATATGTGTCTCCTCTTATCGCTACACCACCTCTACCACCTCCACTACAACCATCCAGTACTTTGGCCCAACTGTTACTACATTTTTATGTCCGTAGGCCTCACACAGTTCCCCCTGCTTATGGGCATCCTCCTTCTTCCATCATGCTCAAGGTATGTACTGAGCACACTGTTTCCACTGATGGCACTAGTGATTTATCCATGCAGTAGGATTCTTTACAGGATGAGCAGGAACCCTCTCAAGTGGGTGGCTTACAGGTTGAGGAGGAGGCAGGTGATCTTGATGTGCTTATTGCTCTGCAGAAACGGAGACATACTTGTGTTACCTATCCTCTTGCAGCCCATGTTTCTTTGGGCCAACTCTCAGAGGATTTCAGAAGGTTTGTCGTGGGACTGTCAGCCATGGAGATATCATGGACATATTAGGAGACAATACAGAACAAATAATGGCATCTTTCCATGACGGAGGAGAAATGGCTGTGTTACAGTCATGTAGCATATGGAGCATTGTTACAGCTCCTATAGGAGAATCTATTGTGGGATGCAAGTGGGTGTTGATGGTGAAGCACCGAGCAGACGGCAATGTGGATCGCTACAAGGCAAGACTTGTGTCTCATGGATTCACCCAAACATATGGGTGGACTATCAGAACATACTTTCTCTCTAGTGGCTCGACATTCTATACTACTGATCCTTCTATCTGTTGTAGTGAGACAGGACTAGCCCCTATATTAGCTTGACATGACCAATGCATTTCTCTATGGTTATCTACAAGGGGAGGACTATATTTATTCGCTACTGAAGGGGAATGTCATAAGGTTTGTAGATTTCATAAGACGATATATGGCCTTAAGAGAGTCTAAAAGCATGGTTTCAGAATCAGATTTGATAAAGCAGCAAGGGTTCATGAGATTGATTACACAATGTTTGTTCATAGGTCTCTGAGAGGTACAATTGTCATAATAGTTTATGTTGATGATATCATTGTTATAAGAGATGATGTGAAGGGCATCCAAGCAGTTAAGGATTTCCTTGATCAGCAGTTTGTAACCAAGGATCTTAACAATCTATATTACTTCCTTGGACTGGAGTTCACCAGGAACCATGGACGTATAATGATTACACTGAGGAGGTAGACACGGAGCTTGTTGGCCAAATATACCCTTTGTAGTGATCAGAAGTAGTCAATTCATGGAGCGTCTTAGATAGACACGCATATGGATGTGGTCCATATGATTCTGAGGTATTTGAAGACATCACCTGGCACTGATTTTTTATTTATCAGAGACACATCCCTTGTCGTTACATCTTGCGCAAGTGCAAATTATGTGGAGTTCCCTAAGGATAGGGTGTCTACCTCTGGTTTTGCAGTGTTAACATGGAGTTCCTTGGTGTCATGGAGGAGCAAGAAGTAGATGGTGGCTGTTAGATCGAGTTCAGAATCAGAGTATATAGCCATGATGCGTGGGAATACAGAGAGGATGTAGGTCATATATGTTATTACTAACTTAGCGATTGAAGTGCCTTTTTCCATGCATGTCCAATGCGATAACTAGGCAGCTCTCTTCATTGCCAACAACCCAGCCTTCCATGAGAGGACCAAGCATATCGAGGTAGACTGCCACTATGCTCGAGACATGATTCAGAAGGGTTTCATCTCCATTACTCATATCAGCACAAGAGATCAGACAACATGCATACTTACCATGGCCCTAGCTAGAGGGTCATTCAAGAGATGTTGATCCAAGTTGAACTTGATTGATATCTATGCTCCAGCTTGATGGGGAGTGTTGAGATATTAGTTATCATTTATTACTTTTATATATTTTATTTTCTTTCTGTCTACTTTATGTAATTTACCCAGCATGTTCTCCTCTATATAAAATAACCCTAGGACCTAATGAATAAGCAATTCATTATTTTCTTTCCACATTCTTCGACGGAGAGATCTAGTTCAGTTTTGGCGAGTCTATGATATGTAGTACATAACACACGTTCTCCGACGAGACTCGGTTCACACCCCAGGACTTAAGTTCCTCCAAACCAACACAACATGAGAAACAACGTCCTCAGTTGCTAGCCAATAGAGCATGCATTGAGTTGATATTGTTCGTAGTGTCTTCTACTGTATGAGTGAGCGACTTCTTTCTATTTGTCCAAGATGAGCATTGCATGCTCCATCTTGAGGGTGAGTGTTGTTAGAGTATGCATCATTTGATGGGTTATTGGATCCCTCCATGTTTCAGTTACCAAATCCACATGTTTAGTTCCACATCATCCGTGAGTGGGACTTCGTCTTACTGGTGGGGCTATATAAGAAGCCCTACAACACATGTAACAATTGAGAGAAAGGAATATAAAATACCCGGCCCTTGAGAGTCCTTTTTCGTAGTTTCATCACACTACTTATGGAGTAGGATTCCACGTAAATCCTGGTATTCTTCCATAGTTTATGTTGGAGTATTTGGTTGTGCGTCTATTGAGTTGTAGATGGGTAAATGGATACCTCCAGGATCCATCTACTCCATCCAGTTGTTTAGTCCCACATCTACCAGTTTGGAGATGTGGATACTCATTGGGAGCTATATATAGACCCCCACACTCTTTTAGTCAGATGAGAAAGTTCAATAGACTATCAACCCTCTAAGGCATTCTCCCGTGGTTTCATCCCGCTCCTTAGGGAGTAGGATTCCACGTAAAAATCATGTGTTCTTCATATTTATTTTTCTGTTCTTATGCTTTGTTTATCATTCTGCTTTCGCATTCTATATTTTCTAGCATGGTATCAGAGAGGGTCGATTCTTGAGGATGTTTATGTTCTTTATTTTTGTATGAGGATCGTTTTTTGTGTTCATTCTTAGAGATTATTATGAAGAGTATGCATATTCATCAATTGTTCGAAAATCTATATGATCAGTTAAAGTTCCAGATTCGATTTTAGAGTTCAATTTCTTGAATCTTATTTTCAGCCAGAGGTTCCTGCAAGTTTTGGCTAAACCATAGCCGTATCTCATCAACATCAGATTGGTTGAAGATTACTATTCAAAATCCATGCCCGTGCTCCCAGGCGATCTCAGACGCATCTCCTTCCAAGCATCTACGCGAAGGAGGTCTTGTGGCATAATTTCTGATCTCCACGCGATGGGTTCCTAAATGGAGCCCTATTACTTTTCTCGAAGAAGGGCATCTTGATTCCATGGCAGAGCTACCCTTTCTCCAGGCGGCAACCTCTGCCCCCGAAGGCTCACAGGTGGGGCCATCCTCCACACGGCAACCGGCCGCATCTTCCCCCTCGGTCGTATCCTCCATATGACCCTTGGGCGGTACTCCATCTCCAACATCTCTAAAGGCGACGAGACCTAGCAAGCTTTCTCCTCGCGCCACTCCGCAGACGGTACAACGTACACATAATCCAACTGCTCAACGAGGTGTGGAACCTCTAGGTGGCACCTCCTTTGCGAGGCGATGTCCCTTCGCATCTGTCCTAGCCAAGCGACGTCGCCCCATAACTGGCGATACTCAGTCCCGCGGCGTTGCAACCCAACCCCACGCTCGCACACATTTCTCTCCTCGACGTTGCAGCCCAGCCCCAGCCCCATGCTCGCAGGCGTTTCTCTCCTCGGTGCGTGCCTCCTCCCTCCAGATCACGTCTCCAGGCGGTATAAAGAGCCCAGCGACACATCTTGCTTAGATGAAGGGGTTCCCATCGGGGAACCCTAAATAAGCCCTAAAGGGCTCCTACGTTCGATCAAAAAATGGGGGGTTGGTTATTGTAAAGGCCTAGGTGGGCTGAAGAAAAAAATGAATATAAAAATGAAAGAGAGAAAAATGGGGCATGGTTAAAAAAAGGAAAAAAAGAAAGGCCGTAAGTTAAAAAAATGAAATGAGAGGGGCCTCATTTGAAAACAATGATGAAAAAAGCACGTAAAAAAGGAAAAGCCATATGCAAATAAAAAAGGAGAGAGACGAGTTGGTAATTAAAAAATGGAATAAGCCAGAAAAATGATTAAAAAATTTTTGATAGCGAAAGCTGAAAAATCATTATCGACTAAGTTTTTTTCTCCCCATCTTCATTTGTTTTCTCCCAACTTGGCCGATGTCATTATTTTCCGACAAGTATGGGAGAAAAGGGGAGTATGGTGTAAAGTCGCAGTTCTGTTGTAGATTCAGATGTCAGATTCCAGACCAGCTGGATTGTTCAGACTCTATAGTTGGCAGATATTCATACTCGATGATTGGTTCTGAGTCTTCAGTTTCAGACACGCACAAGTATGCGGTCTTTTCAGATGTGCACATGTTTGCCAGATTTTGTGAGGTCCCCATCTTTTATGTTTCGGTCAGGGTTTTTATCTGATCCATATGGACTCCAGAGTAGAGGATCATTCCTTATGCCCATGCTGGCTAGGGTTTTCATGTGGTTAATAGGGACTCCATAGTAGAGTACCATTCTCTGTGCCAGATGGGAGAGACCTAGTTCTCCGACGAGGAGACTTCTTTAGACTCCATTCTCTAGCGATCGTGAACTTCAGTACGAGATCCTTCCAAAGATCCTATGTTGGAGAATCCTTTTCGAGGTCTCTATGCGAGAGACTCATCTTCAGAGATTTGCGTATGGATAATTAGCGACGCCCTTTCTTTAGTCCTTTTCAGAGATGGAGCATTTGTCCACATGTTATGGCGAGTCAGAGTACTCCGACGAGAGACTCATTTCAGTTGCAATGACTCTGACAGGCGCAATATAGAGCACATGCTCTCTGACGAGGAGATTCAATTGACTCACACTCCAGCCCGTTCGTCCTCCTCACCTGCATGACATGAGAAGCAACGTCCTCGATAGCATCCGGCAGTTGTGCGCGTTGAGTTGATATTGCTTGTAGTGTCTTGTAGCGTGAGGTTGAGTTTTCTTTCTGTTTGTCCAAGCTGAGCATTGCATGCTCCAGCTTGAAGGGGAGTGTTGGAGTATTTGGTTATGCGCTATTGAGTTGTAGATGGGTAAATGGATGTCTTCAGGATCCATTTACCCCATCCAGTTGTTTAGTCCCACATCTACCAGTTTGGAGATGTGGAGACTCAGTGGGGCTATATATATACCCCCACACCCTTGTAGTCAGACGAGAAAGTTCAATATACTATCAGCTCTTTGAGGCATTCTCCCGTGATTCCATCCTGCTCCTTAGGGAGTAGGGTTCCACGTAAAAGTCTTGTGTTCTTCATATTTATTTTTCTATTTTTATGCTCTGTTTATCATTCTGCTTCCACATTCTCTATTTTCTAACGGTTTATATTTCTTTATCTTCAATACGCTTCCCCATTTTCGTTTTCAACAGTCTCATCCTAGCATCATGTATACCATCTTTATATCCTTCACATTAATCTGTTATAGAATAAGATTAACATGTTGCAGCTATAGCTTTACTTCTGTCATTAGAATTTGTCAATACATCATTTACCCAGTTCCATGTAGTCCTTGGGTTGAGCCCTTCCGTGTTAGAAGCATTATAAAATTCATTCAAAGTGCATATTGGAAGTTCAAACATGGTTTCAGAAGTTGAGCACTTGTCCTCCTAGTGACCCCAGAAAAGCCTATTTATACTTGTTTGCAAGGTTAACATTCAGCATGGTATCACCTGATGACCGCGTAATCAATCGAGGTAAAAGGTATGAAATAAATAGGTCGTTGTGACCTCGATCAAATAGACTGAGTCAATCAAGAAAAATAATCACTCTAATAAGGTGGAAACAAGCAAGCACAAAATAGAGCGATCCAGCTATAGGTTTAACCTGGTATAGCTCCCAGGGTCGAACTCAAGGAGCACAGATTGGCCTTGCGGCCTACGATGTAGTCGAGTATCCAAAAGAGTCTTTTTTAGGGTTTTTATTTGTTTTTGAAATTTTTTTTAGAATTTTAAAAGATAAGAAAATGAGAGAAAATGAATGCAAGGCAACTTCAACAATTTGTACAACACACAAAAGATGATGCAAAAATCAAGGAAAAATGGTTTTTATGTTTTTCAAGTTTTTTACTGTTTTTGGTGAATTTTTGGAATTTTTCTAATGGATAAAATAATTATTAAAAATCAAACAATGCAAAGAATGTAGGGTACTGTCCAGCAAGGCTTAAGACCACAAAATAAAATAATTTTGGATCTCAAAAAGCCCTAAAGGTAATTTTCCTATATTCTATGAAGAATAAGGAAAATTTAGGCACCCTAATTATTGTTTTTGGATTTTTAATTTATTTACTACAATTTTTATGAGTTTTTAAGGGTTTTTCAATTTTTAGGGTTTTTAAGTGATGAAAAATAGCCAAAATTGGCTAGAAAATCAATCAACAAGCAAATAACAGTACCTAATGTTTTTGGAATTTTTGGTGAAGTTTTTATATTTTTTTGGTATTTTTAAAGTCAAACAGTAGCAAAAATATGGGTTTTTGAATTTTTAAAAATAATAAATGGAATCAAAAATGTCCCCAAAAATCATAGAAATTCCTACACCATGGCAGGAGCCATGTGTCAAAATTTCATTGGATTTGGAGGTCGTTTGATATTTTATTCAAAAAGAACAAGGGGGCACTGTGCACAGGGACCTAAGTGCAAATACCCAAAAGTTCTGGGGTCCTGGTGCAATTTACCCAGCAAGTCACGCGCTTCGCACGTGGCTGAGGCACACAGGGACTGATTTGTAACAAAAACCAAGTCCTAGGGGTTTTTGATAACACGTATCAAAACCCCAGGGGCAAGGTTGCAAAAAGTCCAAGAAATAAAAGCACATGCGCCAATTCAGCCTTCACAGGGGCATAATTGCAATTTCACAAAACATTTCATGCATTAAATAACAACCAGAACATACAGGGCATATATTGCAAATAACCCAAAAAGACACGTGACAACGCACGTGGTTCACTAATGGCAGGGGTATAATTGCAATTAAAATAAAGTGCGAGGGTCTCTATGCAAATATCCCAGAAAATAAACAACTGAATTAACAAATTACAGGACTAAAAAGAAATGAAACAAACAGAGGGGGGTCCTATGAAATTTACCCCTTTATTAATATCGACGGCCCGATGGTGACGCGTGGATGATCGGACGGCGGAGAACGAACGCGCCTTTAACGAAGGAAGCGCTGGCCTGATCTGACGGCTGGAGTGCGTCCACGTGGATAATCGAACGGCTGCGGCTGGTGGGCGCTCCAGATGGCGTCTCCTCTGATCGGACGGTGGAAGCAGCTCCAAGGATGGACGGCTACGATCTGAACTGGAGCGAGGAGGACGATCGAACGGCGATGGAGGGTCCTCGAAGAACAGGTCCCCGGCGAGACTCGCCGGGCTCGTGCGTGCGCTAGGGACCTCCGGTGAGCCTCCTGAAGGTCGGAGAAGAATCGCGGGAGGCTCCCGCGTCTGACGGTGGTCTCCGGTGGTCAAACCAAGCTCCGAGGAGCTCGAGCAAGACCGGCGGAGAAGAAGCTCCTGGCTGGAAGTTGGGAGGCCTCAGATGGCTCCCTTTGGACCTGCAAGATAGTCAAGAAGCTTCGCGGGTCGAGGGCAAAGTGCCTCGACCCGGTTAGGTGGCGTGAAGGTGGAAGGTGCGGCGTGGCGGACGAGCTCCGGCGAGGCGACGGCGGTGGAGCTTGGCTCCCAGATCCTGTGCGATCTGGGTTGAGTGAAGGTGCGTAGAAGGTGCGTGAGGAGGTTGCGAAGGTGAAGGTCGGGTCGGATTAGAAGATGGGTGACCGAGGTGATCGGAATTGGAGATGAACGTCGATGGTCGGAATTGGGGGAAAACGGAAATTAGACTAAACTAGGAGGATCTAGGGTTACCTGGTGGCTGAAGTAGACTGGGCTGGAGCGTGGCTATCTCCGGGTCGTAGCTTCGAAGGGCGTCAAGGCCTGAAGCTCGGTGCTCGACGCTGGCGGCGGAGCAAAGGCGGCGAAGTTCGCCGGATCAATGGGATCGCTTCCTCACCTCACTGCAACAAGGGCTGGCGCTCGCTGTCACTCAGGCGGAGCCAATGGAGGTCACTGGAGAGAAAGAGAATGGCCAAAGATGCGGCGCGAGGGCGGCGGAGGTGATGGCTATATAGAGTGACAGGGCGTTTAGGGTTGAGGCTCGACGGCAAAGGAAAGCTTCGATTTGATGGCGAGAGATCCGGCGAGGGAGAGGGATGTGCGGCGAAGAATCCGGGCGCGGGGGTTGAATGGGAGACAGCCTGGATGCGCGTGCATAAATCGGGGAAGATGGCGCGGCACGCACATTCCAGAAAAGGAAGGAGGCGCGGGGGAGTTGACTGGGGTCAATATTCCCCCGTGGACCAACCAGACTCTGCCACGTGTTATTGATTTTTGTTTTATTTTTTAGGGCATAAATAGGTCGAATTAGTGAAAACTCAAAACATGAAATATTTTTCTTTTATTTTTTCTATTTTTTGGTGATTTTTAATTAATTTTTGGAAATAAAAATAGGTTAGCTCTATATATAGGTATATGTACACTATATGGAATTTTATTTTTGATTTTTTTTATTATTTGTTATTTTTATGTGTTTTTATGCCCATTTTGTATTTTATTTATTTACAACATAAAATATGGAATAAAAGAATATTTTTATTTTATTTTTATTACATATATACAAGTGTAAAATAAATAATTGAATACCTTTATATACATGGTATTAATACAATGTATTTTTTGTATTTTCAATTTTGTGATTTTTATTTGATTTTTGTTTTGTTTCTTTTTATTTATTTTATTTACAAAATATGCCATAGAATATTTACAAAAAGTTTAGAAAATAAATGAATTTATTTATAGGGTTAAATAATTACAAAGGTGTGGTTTATACACATGGTGAAGGAAGGGTATTTTTGACTTTTTGATTTTTCATCTTTTTTATTTTGTTTTTAATAGAATATATACAATATATACAAGTATATTTTTGGGTGAGGAAAATAAATAGTTTTATGTATTTACAAATATATACAAATGTGAGCCCCTATCTCCCTCTACTTTGGCTTTTATGCGGTCAGGCCCATGCTGAGCCCTCCCTTGGGTTAGGTTGCTCAATATTTATTCTAAATATTTCCCTCTTTTTCTTTTTGCTCTTTATTCTTTTATTTTGTGCACAAAAACATGCTAATTATAGTTTTTACACAATGCATGCTTTTGGTATTTATTGGTATTTACACATATCTACATGTATTTGCAAAGGTTTTTGTAGCTAAAATAGAAGAATAAAGAGTGATGAATGGGTATTCATCACCACCCTCCATAATTTTCTGTAAATATTTCCTTCTTAATGTATGCTAATACGATATCTTTCTTTTGTGAGGTGCAAGGGATTTGTTAAGAAATAAATATGTGGAAGCGAAAACATGGAAAAAGATAAACATCAAAGAACGACGGGATTTAACGTGGAACCCTACTCCGTGAGGAGCGGGATGAAACCACGGGAGAAGCTCTCAAAAGGGCATGTTATGCATTGCACTTTCTCAATGGATACAGGAGGTCTAAGGCTCCTTATATAGCCTTCTCAGAGCCTCCAAGTCCCACCACTAGGCGGTGTGGGACTAAACACTGGAAGGGGTAAATGGATCTTCTCCATGATCCATTTACCCTGCTACAACTCAATGGGCGCACCACCAAATACTCTAACACTCCTTCTCAAGCTGGAGCATGCAATGCTCAGCTTGAACAAACAGAAATAAAGTCAACTCAACGCTACAGGACACTACGAACAATATCAACCCAACGCGCACATTGCTGCAGTCGAGGACGTTGCTTCTCATGCCGTGCAGCTGAGGACGACGAACGAGCTGGAGTGTGAGTCTTTTGAATCTCCTCTTCGGAGAGCATGTGCTCTAATCTGTGCTTGTCAGAGTCAGTGCCTGGAAATGAGTCTCCTCGTCGGAGTACGCTGTCCCGTCACAATAATGTGGACAACTACTCCATCTCTAAAAAGGGGCGAACTGAAAAAGATCGTGATTGTGCAATCCTCATCGGAGTCCACGGTCGTTGGAGAATGGAGTCTGAAATAAGTCTCCTCGTCGGAGAACTGGGTCTCTCCCATCTGGCTCAGGGAATGGTGCACTGCTCTGGTGTGCCTATGATACCACAATGAAAACCCTTGCTGATATGGCATAGGGAATGGTCCTCTACTCTGGAGTCCCTATGGCTCACATGAAAACTCTGGCCTACAAAACAAGAAATGATGAGGACCTCTGAACTGATAGCATCATGTGCTCATCTGAAAATGACCGCATCCATGTACGTGTCTAAAAATGAGTCTCTCTCTGGAGATCTCTAAAACGGGCCTCTCATCTTGGAGTGGCTCGATCTTGGACTCTGACCAATATGTCGAGTCTGAATCTGCGCATCAAACTGGGACTCGGAATCTGAATGTCGAGTCTCTGAAACTGCACATGGAAATCTTCATCTGAAAAACTATAGAGTCTGAACTTCTTGATGGTCTGACGAATATCTGAATCTGGAAGAAGACCTGTGACTCTACACCATACTCCCCCTTTCTCCCATACTTGTAGGAAAATGAACATCGACAAAGTTGGGAGAATACAAGATAGATGGGAAAACAAAACATGAAATTTACGGCTTTTCATATATATATATATATACATATACACAGATATATATATATATATATGATAAGCCGTCACATTTTTTAATTAATTTTTTCGTAAGCCGTTCCATTTTTCTTACGGCTTTTCCTCTCTTTTTTTTCACGTACGTTTTTTTAACTTTGCGTCGGCCTTTTCAATTTGTACACGCTTTTTTTCGATTTTTTTTGCAAAAAAGTGAACTGGGCCTTCCTTATTTTTTTATAGCCCAACTGGGCCCTTGAACATAATCCCCTCACCTTTTTTTACGGCCCAACCTGCAGAATTTTTTTAAATAACAGGCCATTGGCCCCACCCCTTTTTCCTTCTTTTTTTTAAAACGCGGGGCCCTAAACCCTCACTCACGCATACACTAGGGTTCCCAATGGGAACCCTCTGCCGCCGATGGGAAAGACTCACGCGTGAGGACACCGTGCCTTGCTGAAGATGGAATCGTGCGAAGATCTCACGAGGGTGTGCAACAAGGACAAGAGGAAGGAGCTCGCCTTGGCTGGAGGGGGCGCGAGGAAGGTGTGCGATGCCTGGGGCCGCCACCACCGTTGCTGCTCGCGAAGAGAGAGGGAGGCCGCGCCTGGAGTATTCTGAAAGCTCTAGCTCGAGCGCCCAGGAGAGAGGAAGCCTGCAGAGGATCATCGCCTGTCGCCGCTGAGGCCACGGCTCGGCGGTCCTGGATGCCCGCCGCCGAGGTGCCTCCGCCTGGAAGATTCAGCGCGCCTGGGAGGAGCACACGACCTGGATGCTTCTGGAGCTCGAAGATGGGCCTGGGCCGATGGGAGCGCATGGGCCGATGGCACCGCCTAGGGCTGTGCGGCTGTAGGGTTCGCCAGGAGGAGTCGCCGCCACGCCGGCTGGGAGGCCATGGACTGGCGAGGATGATGGCGGCAAGGCAAGGATGTTGCCGGGGCTCTGAACACGCGTTGCCTCCTGCTAGGGATGAAGGCGGAAGGGCTTGATGCGGCTGGTTCCTTCGCATGAAGGGCATACCGTCTGTAGGAGGTGCGCGTGACTGCGCGAGAGGAGATTTGGGGGCTTGATGCGGCTGGTTCCTTCGCATGAAGGGGGAGATCAAGCCGCATCGTAAAAAACTTCTCTTGTTGCCGAGCAAAACAAGAAATTAGGGTTTCAGTTGAAACCCTAGAACAATACTATCTCTTGAACACTAACCGATCTTGATCAATACAAGAATATGAATAATCTTTAAGAACAATCGAAACTCGAATAAAAAAAATATCGAATCATGAAATCCTCGAAGATCGAACCCGCTCTGATACCATGTTAAAAATATGAAGAATGCGGAAGCGATTGATAAACAAAGCATAAACAAGAAAGATAGAACATGGAACACCATGATTTTACGTGGAACCATAGGATTTGGTCTGAACTTTTGGATGGTCTGACGAATACCTGAATCTGGAAGAAGACCTGTGACTCTACACCATAGGATTTGGTCATTTCTCGTCTTACAATTAGTAGCTGATCATATTTGCATTTAGTTGTATATTATGCCTAGAGAGAAGTCTAAGATCCATTTTACTTGTCAATAATTTCTCTCAGGAAATCAAAATCTTTTCGTAACTTCCATCCATGAAGTGATAATTGCGCTGGGTTCACGAGTAAAGATAATTTTTTTACAGTAATGGGAATTCTCGATCAAAATGTTGTAAACCTCTTGGCAAAGTGTTGTGGTTGGAAGGAAGTTGATTCAGTGTAGATGATATGTTTGTTACCAAGTAACTAATCCTTATCAACTACATGGTAGTATGGTATTCTATACAGGCATTCTTCTTGAAAGCATATGTTGCATATCTTTCATGAGATAGTCATGTTTGTTTCAAATGTGTTCCAGCCCCACTGACCCGACAAATCTCTTGGGTGAATTTGATAGTCCAGATAATCAAGGTGTTCCACAATTAAAAGACTTATTTGATAGGCTCTGGTGCAGCTAAAATACTTCCATATGAAGGTAGAAGATTTATGGTGGATTTTGCATATATGTAGGGGCAATTTGGTTTACAATAGTGAAGCCACTTCAATTTAGTGCACCACTAGAATTTCAGGTTGAGGTCCACATCATTGGAGATTTTGTGTATTCTTATACTTCCGTATTTTGGCATCCCAATGCACTGAGATAATGTAGCAACAATGTTCAGGAAAACCTTGTATATGCAGGATCATTCTATCCTATTTTTCATCTGCAGATAACTAAACTTGTATTTTAGTTTCTCATCCTTGTAACTTCCATTGGGGTCCTACAGCATCAAGGCCGCATACAACTGCCTGAGGATAGCGAAGACATTCTTCTTAGGATTGATTTTATTAGAGAGGCTAATGAGTTGTTGCAAGAGGTCTGGGATGAGCAAAATATTGAGCTTTCTCCCAGCGTATATGATCCTGAATCAGTAGCACACAAGTTGAAGCAGCTGCAGAAGCAGCGCACAATTCATCAAGTAGAGTCCCCCCTAGAACTAGCTGTGAACCTGAACTGGTGATACTGCAGCAGCTAAGCAAGGCTGACCACCATCTGTTATTCCCTCATAGGTTCTCTAATATACGAATTACTTGTGTGTTCCATCCATCATTACAAAGTTTTTGTCTAAAGATGAAAGGGAGTTAGTTTCTCTTGTAATTTTTGTTAATAATATGATGAGAATGTCTTTTTTTAAGTGAATCTCCAGTTTTGCAATTGGCCAGTTCTAGTATTTCTGTTCTCATCTGCAGTCGAACATTTTCGTCACTATTTTCGTTTTGCAGCTAATAACATGGATATATGTTCTAGATGCAAAAAAATCAATATCCAACCGTGTAAATAGAGGATGCTAAATATGGGGTTATGCCCGAAACTCACTATGCAAGTCTTAAAATTATATAACACATTAAAAGTTTGATCAAATGTTAGACTATGTAAATGGCGTTGTTAAATGACAGACTGGAGGGGCATTTGATATCTCTTCATAGATGAACCGGGATAGAAGCTTCGGTAAGATATCCTCGAAATGTGGAAGCCATATCTGGACATGTAATATTTGGATATGTTAGGGTATGTTTGGTAATTGGGTTGGAGTACCTTGTTGTGAATAGTAGGTGTTTGAATGGTTAGGAGGGTTGGAATGTGGAGTGTGATGTGATGTCACATTGGTTTGTGATGGAATTCCAACCAAGGAATGCAGGGGGTTAAATTTGGTACCACGGGTAACTTGGTAACCATACGAGCCTTCAGTTCTTTGTTTGGTAACTAGGTTGGGTTGGAGTAACCTGTTGTGAATAATAGTTTGAATGCTCAGGAAGGTTGGAGAGAGTTAGAATGAGGAATGTGATATCATGTCACATTGGTTTGTGATGGAATTCTAACCTGGTAATGCAGGAGGGGAGGGGGGTTAAACCAGGTTATCTTGGGGTAACCTGGTAACTAAACGAGTCTTGGTTTGTAATTAAGTTGGGTTGGATTGGAGTAAATAATAGTTGTTTGGATGGTTAGGAGGGTTGGAATGAGAAATGTGATGTGGTGTTACATTGATTTGTAATGGATTTCCACACCATGGATGCAGGGGGAAAACCAGGTTACCACGAGGTAACCTAATAACTAAACGGGCTCTTAGAGTTGCAAATGACCTTTGACGTCGTCTCCATTCATATTGCAGTGACTATGCATGGTGATTTATTTTAGCTCTGTTCAGTATGCCTAAAACATTATCGCAGGCAAAAGCAACGCAAGTGATAGGCATCATGTAGCAGGCTCTGCCTCTTCTTGTAAGCGATATTAAATTTAGGGTTTTTATCACTTTTTAACTTCTGTAATATCAATTATGCTCCTCTTTTTTGTGTAATATCTGTCATGTCTCCAACTTACAAAATTTACAATTTTGCTCTTTTGTAATATTAGTTACACTCCTACTTTACCTTAACGGAAGGGCAAAACTATAAATTTCTTAAGACGTCAGGGATAAAACTAAGATTCCAAAAAAGGGAGGGGCATATTAAGAAGGGTACAAGTGATAAAAATCCTAAAATTTACTCTCAAAAGGTCGTGAGACTTTTGATGTTCCCTAGTTGATATTTTCCTTATCTTTTCATCTCCATTCATCTTTTTCCTTTTGTTCATATATTTCTTTTGTTCCTTCGTTGGATCTTATATATGTAGCTAAGTGTCGGTATTGTGAGTCCATCATAAGGTTCAATGTTCATGCACGCACCCGTGTATCATGTGTGTTATTAGTCTTAGATAGGGATGTCGATTTGGATCTACCCATAAGGTACCCAGCCTGAGCCCACCTCATTTAAGGACATAGAATTCATTCCATATTATAAATTTACTATCCACGTGGTTACCGGGTCTAGATTTGGAAGCCTTGTGAATATTCGAACACGTCCTGAACCTAAAAATAAATATAAAAATAAATGTGTTGCATCTTAATCAAATTAGTCAAACCTAATCGATACCTAATAGTTCCCGAGCTACATATACAAGGTGTAACTCAATTTTTTTTGATTCAGATTCAATTAACTTTTTGTATCTATGATAAACAAAAAATTCCATCCTAAAAATGTTGAGCATCTTATCTATATAAATCTTCAATACTCCCTAAACATGGCACGCCATTGATTCGTATCATACTACAAACTCTTTGTCTCTATCTAATTCTCTTTCTATCTCTTTATATAATCCGTGAATAAAAAGAATAGCTTAAGATTTTACTATATTGTATACATAGGTACTCATTGGGTATACAAGTTTTTGTTGGGTATGTAGATACTTGCTAGGAGTTAACTATTTAATAAAATGTACGGATTTGGGTGGTCATTTTATAAATAAGTACAGGGTTTGGAGTATTGATACCAACCCAAACCTCATCCATTAATATCTGTAGTCTTATATATATGATCCTTCCAATGAGGTGCACCTTTCCCGAGTCAATGGAAAGTTCATCACGAGATCTGCTAGATCTCAATATGACGGTTCTTTAATCAAAAGGTATTTCGTCATTTGTTTTTCACTTTGAATTTGAATTTAAGTTATTCTTTTTATTTTATCAATTTCAGACTGCCCAATTTGGCTATTTTTATTGCTATCTATTCAATGAGGTTCCGTCAATGAGGGATCATTTTCGTGCCATGTAGAATGAAAATAATCTTTATAAAATTTGCGTCCACATTGTTTATATCCTGTATTGTAGAAAAAGATCGCACTTAGTAATACAATTATTGTTGTAATTACAAATTTGATAATGTCATTGTAAAAAGTAATCTCATATACGTAGGAAAAGTCATAATATTTGTAAATTCTGATCTGAGAATGTAGAAGTGGATTGAGATTTTATCAAAACAATCTGAATTTTTAGAAAATGATAAAAGAGATGATAAATGGAAAAAAAGATATTGTAACGTATTTTGAGTTTTGTAAAAAATGAACTCGTATTGTAAAAAAATACATGAAAATGAAAAAAACTTGATACATAAGAATGTGAGATTGTAAAAAATACATTGTGATTTGTAAAAAAAAGAATTAGTATTGTAAACTCGAATGCAAAATCAGTGAAAGGATTAGAAGAATGAATGAGTCCATTATAAAAATCAGTCCATCAGTTACAAAAATAGAGCATTTATTTGTAAAATCAAACAATCAATTTGTGTAATAAATGAAATGATTGAATGATCAATGAATCAAAATAAAAAAATAAAAAAATGTATGTTAGCATCAACTCACGAGGATTGATCCCAACACATTCTTTCAACGTATGCACCCTCCCCCTGTACGACCTCATTGCCACCGCCGTCGCCCTCCATATGCCCGTACGCCGTCGACCTCCCCATCCTTGTGCGAGGACTCGAGTGCCATCTCGTGATATGACAACTGGTCGGCTGAGGCTGGGGCAACCTCGGTTGCGTAGAGCAGTTTACTCGATGGCTGATTATTGCTGGCGTCCAACTGAAATGTTAGTTACATCCACCTATATTTTGTTAATATCGCCGCATTGGATTTTGAAACCAGACCCCCCTTGTACGGTAGGACGTCCACGATCCCCTTCCCATTGCTTGGTAGCCACCGGGCCACCGTGCTTGAACCCACCGTATTCCCATCCATTGAGAACCCAGTGGCTATGTACAAGGTGGTGTTGGGGATTGGAGCCGACATCATGAAGCTCCATGTCTTGGAGTCATCACTACAATGGAACTGGATGACATTAACAAAAGAAGTTAAAAGAGATCAAGTTTTGTATCACATCGGCTCTTTTCAAAACACAAAGTTTATAGAAAAGAGATGTTACGACCAAGACGAAGCCTTTTTCCTTGCACATGTTGCTGCATTTGAGAGAAAAAGTGTTGACGGGACCTTATCGAGATTGGACTTGAGCTTGGACATGTTGCATGGAGTCGGGATGAGGGACTCAACCTAGTCGGCCTAAGCGCAACCTCGAGCGTTGTCGTTTCTCCCTCCCTGTGCGTCGAGTGTGTCCTCAAGCATGTTGCCACCACCGACTCTTGTGGGAGAAGAAAACCCCAGCTGGAAGTCTCCCAACAAAAAACGAAAAAAAATAGAATATGATTTATCGCTTTCTATTTTTAGAATGAGAAAAAAAATAAAATGGGTTTTTAATATAAAAAATTAAGATTAAAAAAGTACTAATCAGATCTGTTTAATTAATTACATACATATGAGATGGTGGACTTTCCTTGCACATAGGAAAGGCGCACCTTATTGGAAATATTTCATATGTATATATGTATATGTGTATATATATATATATATATATATATATATATATATATATATATATATATATATATATATATGAGAAAAGGGATCCTACTCCATGGAGTAGGTAACTTACCTACTTCATTTTCTTCTTTTTCAAAATTTTTTTATTTTTTTGAAAAATGCTACCATGAATTTTCATAACTATATCCCTCTAATATGTCATTCAAATTTCGTCAGAAACAGAGACTCCTATGGCCTCCATCAACACGGTCATTTTTTAACGGTCTCAGATTTGCTGTATTTTTCGCGTTCTGGATGGAGGCAGTAGGAGTCTCTGTTTCTGACGAAATTTGAATGACATATTAGAGGGATATAATTATGAAAATCCATGAAAGCATTTTTCAAAAAAAAAATAATTTTTTTTGAAAAAAAGAGAGTGGAGTAGGTAAGTTACCTACTCCATGGAGTAGGATCCCCTTCCTCTCTCTCTCTCTCTCTCTCTCTCTCTCTCTCTATATATATATATATATATATATATATATATGGAGCACTTAAATTGAGGTGTCACCTTTCTTTGATTATGGAAATGTGTCATCTTATGCCATTGGATGATGAGTGTACGTGTGAGATTGAAACCATTAGGTGATTTTCATGCCAACTAACATTCCTAAATTGGGGCGGATGAAATTATTGTTAATTTAGTCAAATACACGTCATTGAATATTCTATATTTATATAGATGTTGATGGGAGTATGTTGAATTTTTCAGAAAATATGATACAATAAATACTCTCATTTTGAAATAAATGTTATCAATTTACAAACAATTGAGATATTTTACAATTCCATGTTATAAATTTTAAAAGTATAATCATTGATGTTAGCTAAAAAAGCCAAATTTGACGAAAATTTCTATTTTTTGTGAAGTTGTGTATCCTAAAATATTGGTTGCTTTGATCATGTGTTAATTAAATGATGTACACGATAATATTTCTAAATTTCTGGGATTTTCGTTACAACCATATTTCCTAATATATTAGATGGGTAAAATTGCAAATACATTAAATATGTTACATGTTTTCATCCAACATTATGTGGAAGCAATATTTGTAAATTAAATCACTTTTTGGTAAATTTTGTAGCCTCTTTTGTAAACTATATTTGATTTATTTTGAAAAAATTTAGTCTCTTTTGAGAACATTCTTTAAGAGAAATGTTTGTAAACTATGAGATTTTTTTGTAAATTTTGTCATTTCTTTTGTAAAATACATGCGATTTTTGTAAAATAGATTTTTTGTTATTAATTTATAAATTATTATATATGTCCCTTCAAAGTGTTTCTCAATATTCACCGGTCCATCAAAATTTGTCATCCATTGTAAAGTTTGTGTAGAGGTTGTAAAATCCACGCTCTCATTGTAAAAATTATATGTTGATCTGCAAAAATAAAAAGACAATCAATAATTTATCATTTATTCTTCAAAAAGGATAACATGTAAAAAATATATACATAATTATAAATCAATTAATCAAAATGGAAATTATACTATCAACTATGTAATTAGTAGATCAAAACGTCAAATATAATCATCATATGTTGGTATTTATTCTTTAATTGAATCTACAAACTTTATCCTTTAGTATTTAATCCACAGTCGATAGGATTTCATCCACTTTGATTTTTACAAAAATACCACCTTTTTGCATGAAAATATAACAAGATGCACAACCTTATAGAATAAAAAATCATTTTTGATACTGACAACCTGGGATAGATTCAATTTACAAACAAATATTTACATTATTAATCAAATAAATATTTTTTGTTTATGTCATATTTTCATTCTTCTCTGGTCTTCAATATGTAAACAAAAAATGAAAAGTACATTGAAAAAGAATGGGAACTCAAACTTTGAAAAAAGAAGAAGAAAATTGAATCTTTTCTCACGATAACACCAATGGGAGCCCATCAAATCCATCCAAACCTATCAAAAGAACAAAAAGATTGCATCTTTCAAGTTGTATCATGCATACTTGAGACGTACCATTTGTAATAGAACACAGATAGACGTGATCTCACTTCTAACAAGAGGGAGTTGAACGTAGAATCCATCTCACGGGTCATATCACGTAGGGTGGCGGCGAGGGAGAAATGGAGGCCTCGAGGGGAGAGGGATGTGTGTGATTTGAGGATTAGAATATTCATTTTTGTAATTCATTATACACAGTAACTATCTAACAAGAATTCCAGGATCGAAATGAAAGTGAGAGATTCATTACTAAAAATAGAAAATCCAGATGTTCAGATCAAGTGGCTTTCAAAACAAACGAGTGGTTTTGACGAAAACCGTTGATCATTATCTGACGTTGCCTAAGAGATGTCGCATCGTAAATGCAGAAACGTGCCACCTCTAATCAAGTTTTTCAATATATATATATATATAGAGAGAGAGAGAGGCCCTTCCAATGAGGTGCACATTTTCTGTGTTTATAGAAAGCCCATCATGAGATCCGTTAGATCTCGATCTAATGGTTCTTCATCTCCATCTGCATCTCCCCCCATCCTTCTCCTCCACAACCCACCTCCTCCATGCATGTCCTCTACAACCCACGATCCATCAGGGTAGGGAAGAGCTTGTCGATGGTGAGGATGCCATCATGGTTGGCATCGAAGATGTCGAAGACGCGATGAAGGAGAACGCATCATGTCTGCTACCACCATCTCCTCAACTATCATCGTGCTCAGCCACATGCGCCACCATCAACTCCGCCGTCGTCATGCTCCGTCTCGTGCGCCACCATCAACGCCGTCGCCGTCGTGCTCCACGTGGAACCCATGCCACCGTCGTTTGTTGTGGGAGGGGAAAATCCTAGCAATGGATTGTCAACAAAGGTAACAAGAATAGAATGTGAGTTGTCACATTCTATTTTTAGAGTGTGACTAAATGATTAAAATGAATATTAAATAAATTAAGATAAAAGAGACATAAATCGGATCCGTTGGATTAATTGTGGATGGTTGAGATGGCGGGATTTCCATGCACCCAGGAAAGGTGCACCTTATTGGATATATTTCCTATATATATAACTTCAAATGAGGTTGGGTCTCACCAATATTGTGGTGATCCCTCAATCTCGTCCTTCTATTTTTGATCGTGCATCTGCAATTAATGATTGATTAACACTATTTTTTAAACTTGCGAAAATCTATTCTAGTCTTTTGTCACATTCTAAATATAGAATGCGAAAACTCACATTTATCTCTATAAATTATCTTACATTCTTCAAAACCTAATTCAATTTCATGCAGGCAATAGAGACGGTGGCGACACGAGGAGCAGGATCGGACGGCTGCGTGGGAGGTGTACGGATGATGCACAATCACGCATGGAGGAGGAGGCATATGAGGGAGGGAATGACCGTGTATAGAGGAGGAGCGGAGGAGGGAGGGCACAATCATGCGAGGCAGAGAAGGAGGTGTAGGAGGGAGGGAACATACTCTCTCTCTCTCTTGATTTGTTCCATACAATCATTACCAAGCGGTTGTGTATTTTTATAAAGAAATGCTTAATAATTACAAAAGGACGTGAAACAATTACAAAGATCCAATGTTGACACACAAATATATAAAACATGAAATTTACAAAGCAATTTGAAGAAACTGTAACTGCATATGATCTTTTACAAATGGCAATATAAAATTTACAAATTAAAATAATGATTTCACGAAAAAAATATTCATGGAAATGCTAAAAATATATTATTTGAATTTTACAAAATCTTAAACGTCACATAATCTCATTCATATTTACAAAATACATGCATTAAGTTGCATTTGCTGAGAACGTTTTTGGAAATAAGCAAATAGAGGAATTAACAAAAAATTCCTAATAAAACGAGCTTAAAATGGCACCAACGTCATTAAATGAACAACCAATTAAACTCGAAACAAAAGGATGGAAATACCCTTTTTGTCATCATACCATTGGATCATAATTTAATGGATCTCATTGATGGCTCACCACAAAATTGGTGAGACCCCATCTCATTTGAAAGGTTCCCTCTATATATATATATATATGTGTTTTTATGTGTGTGTGTGTCTATATATATATATATATATATATATATATATATATATAGGGTAAAATGGGGCTGCCCCCAGGGTGTAGCCAACTTGGCTACTCCCACCCCTATTTTTCCCTCATTTTTTTATTTTTTTTGAAAAATAAAAATTTGTATATTCATCATTATATACCTCTCACATTCTATTAAAATTTCGTCAGAAACAGAGACTCCTAAGCTCTCCATCCAGACGTCATTTTTTTAACGGTCGCAGGATTTTTTAAATCGACCATGTTTGGATGGAGGCCGTAGGATTCTTTGTTTCTGACGAAATTTTAATAGAATGTGAGTGAGATATAATGATGAATATACAAATTTTTATTTTCCAAGAAAATAAAAAAATGAGGGAAAAATAGGGGTGGGAGTAGCCAAGTTGGTTACTCCCTGGGGGCAGCCCCATTTACCTCATATATATATATATATATATTATGGTTAAATGAGGCTACCCTCTTGCGGGAGCTAACTTGGCTCTCCCCGCCTCATTTTGCTTGATTTTTTTTGAAAATTTCTTCCGTGGAATTTCATCACTATATCCCTATATTATGTCATTAAAATTTCGTGTGAAACAGAGACTCCTACGACCTTCATCTAGACAGTCATTTTTTTAACGGTAACAGAATTGCTAAAAATGACCACATCTGGATGGAGGCATTAGGAATCTTTTTTTCACGCAAAATTTGAATGACATAATAGAGGGATATATTGATGAAAATCCACGAAAGAAATTTTCAAAAAAATATAAAAAACGGATGAAATGGCACAGGGGGAGCCAATTTTGTTCCCCCCTAATTTGGATTAATACCAGGTCGCTCAACGATTGAAGCCATCCATTTGTTGAGTAGAACAATGGAGATTTATAGAGCTAAAGGGAAGAACCTCCACACGATCTTTATTGATTTGGAAAATGATTATGATTCTGTCCCACGAGAGATATTGTGGAGAGTGTTGGAGAAGAGACAAATACATGTTCTATACATTAACCTCATAAAAGACATGTATGATAGGGCTTTATCATGTGTAAGGACCCCTTATGGGAAGACTGGTTATTTTTACATCAACATTGGTTTACATCAAGGTTCTACTTTGAGTCCATTTCTTTTTATTTTGATTATGGACGAGTTGACAAGTCACATTCAGGATAAGTGACCTTGGTGTATGTTATTTGCTGATGATATTGTGTTAGTTGACGAGACTAGAGATGGAGTAAATGAGAAGCTTGAGATATGGAGGCCTGAGTTGGAGACTAAAGGATTTCGTATAAGTAGGGCTAAGATGAAATATATAGAGTGCACCTTTAATGGAAGCAATGGTGAAGGAATCGAGGTGAAGATTGGTGACGATAACTTTCAGAAGAGAGATTCCTTTAGATATTTGGGATCTATGCCTGCTAGCTAAAGTGGAGAGGAGCCTCTGCTGTCTCTATGATAAGAAAATTCCTTTAAAAAATAAAGGAAAGTTCTACAAAGAAGCAATGAGACCTGTTATGCTTTATGGATCTGAATGTTGGCCTGTGAACCATAGACATGTGCAGAGAATGAATGTAGCAGAAATGAAAATGCTAAGGTTGATATGTGGACACACACGTAAAGATCGGATTCAGAATGTTGCAATCAGATTGAAAGTTGGTGTAGCTCCGATCAAGGATAAGATGCGAGAAAATCACTTAAGATGGTTTGGATATTTGGAAAGAAGATTGATTGATGTCCCAGTTAGGAGATGCGAGTGTTGGGATGTTGAGCCGTCAAAGAGAGGGCGAGGACGACCCAAGAAGTGTTAGAAAGAGACCATACGAAGGGATCTTAGTTTTATGGATATAAGGCCGGGACTGACCCAAGATAGATTTGAATGGAGGCGAAGAATCCATGTAGCCGACCCTACTTAATTGTGGGAAAAGGCTTTGTTTATATATATATATATACATATATATATATATATATATATATATATATATGTATATATATATATAGGGGGCCCTTCTAATGAGGTGGGTCTTTCCTGAAATTCAGAAAGCCACTACCAAATTTGTAAATTACGTAACAATTTTGTAAATTTAAACTACATATTGTAAAATACTGACGATTATACAGTTATGTAAAATATATCATCCATATTGTAACAAACTTTTAATGTCAAATATAGTAATATTTTCATAAATTTTTTATGATATGCATATTATATCTATATTTAGTATTAAACTTATGGAGTTAGAATGTGTAAAATAAATAGAATCAATGTTTAAATTGACGTGGCTTTCCATGCATCCAGGAAAGGTGCACCTCATTTGAAATATTTCCTATATATATATATATATATATATATATATATATATATATATATATATATATATATAGGGTAAAATGGGGCTGCCCCCAGGGAGTAGCCAACTTGGCTACTCCCACCCCTATTTTTCCCTCATTTTTTATTTTTTTTGGAAAATAAAAATTTGTATATTCATCATTATATCCCTCTCACATTCTATTAAAATTTCGTCATAAACAGAGACTCCTAAGCCCTCCATCTAGACGTCATTTTTTTAACGGTCGCAGGATTTTTTAAATCGACCATGTTTGGATGGAGGTCATATGAGTCTCTGTTTCTGACGAAATTTTAATAGAATGTGAGAGGGATGTAATGATGAATATACAAATTTTTATTTTCTAAAAAATGAGGGAAAATAGAGGTGGGAGTAGCCAAGTTGGCTACTCCCTGGGGGCAGCCCCATTTACCTCTCTCTCTCTCTCTCTCTCTCTATATATATATATATATATATATATATATCGAAAAAGGGAGTATGCTCCCTGGTTGTAGCCAACTTGCATGCTTCCACCCCTTTTCCCCTGTAATTTTTTTTTATTTTTTTGAAATGAAACCTATTGGAATTTAGATCACAATATGTTACCATGGTGTCATTCAAAATTCAACCTAATTCAGTACTTCTATCCCCTCTATCAAGACTGTCAAATTTTAACGGTCTCAGAATTGCTGAAATTGATCCCCCTTCAGATGGAGGACATAAGAGTCCCTATTTCTCACAAAATTGGAATGACATGTTAGGAGGATATAGTGATGAATATATATATTTTTATTTTCAAAAAAATAAAAAACAGAGAGAAAATAGGGGTGGGAGTAGCCTCATTTAACCCCATATATATACATATATATATATATATACATATATATATATATACATATACATATATATATATATACATATATATATATATACATATATATATACATATATATATATATATATATATATATATGGGACCTTTCAAATGAGGTTGGGGTTTTTCTGAAATTGTAAAGGTCATTGTAAATTTAGTAAAAACTCTGTGACAGTTTTGTAAAAGTACAATTGCACAATGTAAAAAAATGAATTTTGTAAAATATAGCATCCAAATTTAAATTAACATTTCCATCCAATAAAAAAATATTTTCATAAATTTCATTTCACTGTACATGTTTGGTTAATATTTATTGTTATATATATGAAACAAGAAATAGTAAAATATATGGGAGAGATGCCTAAATTGAGGGTGGCTCACCATACATATGGTGACACCCCGCCTCATTTGAAGTTTCTCCTCTATGTGTATGTGTGTGTGTGCATGCGTGCGTTGCATGTGCGTGTCCCATAGGGGAGCTAACTTAGCTCTCTCCACCTCATTTTTACGTATTTTTTATTTTTTTTGAAAATAAGAACCTTGCAAATTCATTATTAAATCTCTATATTATGTCATTAAAATTTCATACGAAATCGAGACTCCTATGGCCTCCATCCAGACGGGGTCGATTTAACACTACAAAAAAAGGCGGGATTGGTGTGCACATAAAAGCTCGTTATGTGCACGCCTAGTGCCCTCCATGTGCATGCCCGAGGTGTGGGTGAGCACATGTGCTCGTTCAGGGCGTGCTCGCTTCTTTGAAAGTCGCCACGGCTGGTGGGCGAGCACATCGGGACGCTATGTGCTCGCCTGCTCCCTGGCGGGCACATATGTGCTCGCCAATGTGATGGCCTCCTCTATAAATTGCGATTACCCTCGGAGCACCTGGCGAGCACATGTGCTCGCCCAAAGTGATTTCCAGGAAAAAAATATACAGGTTCGACAGGGTTTTGACGCCCCGTCGAACCTGTATACCCTGCCAATAAACCACTGCAGGTAGCTCCCTAAGGGTATATATATTATAACAGTTCGTTGAGTAAGATAACTTGCACTAAGAATTGAAAGGAACGCGATATACATGAATTCAGAAATAAACAATCTAATTTAACATCTAAATATTACGAACAAGTCAAAGCCAACAAAGTTCATATAAATTAAAAGATGTGCTAAAAGTTTAAAAAAAATACAGGTCCAAACCAACAAAAATTTACTTCTTCTTTGATCTAAAAAATTTGGACACTAAACCCTGCTTTGATTTCTTTTTTTCTTTCTCCTTTTCTTTGAACCTCGCATACAAGCGTGCCTCTTTTTCAGGGTCGTTCTCCTCCTCCTCTTCGTTATCAGATTCAATCTCTTCAGGTTGAGATGCACGCCCTTGCGACCTATATTATATATGGAAGATATATATGTATTACATGCATTTTGTAGATATAGAAATTTAAAATTATTACTCATTCTATAAGAAGAATACTTACATGTACGCCGTGAACTCCTCTCGGAGCTTCGTCACCTGCTCCACCATCATCGCGATCTGCGACTCCATTGGAACTGTTGATTGGGACAGATGTGGTTGCGTGTACGACGGCTGAGAGTATGCAGAATAGGAGTGACGATGTTCCTCCACATAATATGGAGGAAGACCACTAAGCGTCTGCTTCCTATTCGCCACAACGTCCCTCTCCTCCAACACCTTATAAGTTTTTCGATTTTTAATATAAAATTATATATTAGAAATGAGTATAGTAACATAATATTTGTCCATATATACATGCTTTCAGATCATTTTATCAAATGGTGGTTGCTCTCCAGTTGGATCGATACCCCATTTTTCTGCAGATAGTGCCAAATAACGATCCTGAAATACAAAGTTTATAATATATATAAATGAGTTATAATATATCATTTAATTGTAAATAAATTGATAGACTTACCAATAATTGTCCTGCTTCAGGAGTGGACCATTGCGACTCTCCTTCTCTCCCACTCATGTGGGACCTCGACCACCACTCCTGAAAAGAGGGTTCCCTTTCCAACCTAGCTGCCTGAATTTTTTTTTAAGATCTAATAACAACATTGCATTATATTAAAGTAGATCTCTAAAAAATAATTTTAAATCGTAATACCATCTTCGCTCTAATCTGATTGTGGCTTTTAGAGCCACTTGTCGACTTAATCCTTTGTTTCTGGCGGTTTGTCCTTCCCGCCGTAGATCTTCTTCCAAACTCATCATCCGCAACGAATGCATCACAGAAATCCACCCATCTGGAAGGATTATGTTATGATAATTGATTATTTTAAAAAGTTTAATATAAATTATTTGACAAGTATAATACCTATCCTCCGTACACCATGACGGCGGGAACCTCTTCATCTCCTCAAAATTCATCTCCTTGCATCCCGTCTTCCCACGCGAGTCTCTCCTTGCCTTGAAAAATGTATCGCTCATTCTCTTTTCTGCCAAATGAATGAAGGCTCTACGATAAACCTCCTTCCCCAGACCAGATCCGAGGCGAAACATACTCTGAAAATTATAACAATTTATAAGATACAAAAAACTTGACCAAAAAAATCTGTATCACTTCTTAGAAACATTTCTTACCAGAAACTTGTCAAACAGTCTCTCCTGTTCTGCAGCAGGGATGCGACACCATCTAAATTAAATGGAAGTCAAGTGTGTCTTTATTATGTTGGTTATCTCCTTTGCCACCCTGTTGCTGTTCAAAAAATCCCTGCATTTACTAGAAAATTTAACTTCCATACAATTTATAAAAATTTGGAAAATATTTAAAGATAAAATCTATAAAAATTTTACCTCCCATCAGCCGTAACCTCCAACAAAGGGTGGGACGCCGACGTCTGTCCAACTACAGTGGGTAAAGGCACGGATGTGCTCGTCCGTCCAGAAGAAGGAGAGTCTGAACCCATCGATGTCCGTGCTGGTATGGGGACCTGGACTGGGAATCCTGTAGGGGTTGCTGAGGTAGATGACTCTCCATAGCCTCCTACGTAAAAGGGTGGCGGAGGATAACCAAGAGACTCGTAGTAAGCTATCACCCGGCGAACCTCGTCGGACTGTGAATCAGGAACAACATCCGAGGTGGGTTGCCTACTGGAAGAAGGTGTGTCTGAGGAAGATGGACGATTGGATCTATGTGATCCATGCGCCACGCCACGTCCAAAACCTGCCATGACTGTAATAATGATGTATTACATATTTATTATTTAAGATTTTAGTTAATTCAATTATAATTGTATAATAAAACTTACAACTAATCTTCATCACTTATTTCGGTGGGATTAAAGGATATTTCTTCGTTTTCTGAGTTTTCCGAGTAATCATTTCTGGAGTCAGTATCATCTTGTAAGTCAACACAGAAAACTTCATTATCAGCCAATCGAATCGATTCGATAATTGGGACTTCTTCTGTTAAGTCTATTCTTTCATTTGTTGGTGTAAATGCTTCATCTATGTCATCTTCCTGATTACTGGAATCATTGGAGATATAACCTCGAGAATTTATCTTCACAACAATTACTGTTTCAATGCTCTTTCTCTTCTTTGATACTTGTGGGAGATAACATACTTGATCTGCTTGAGATGCTAAGATGAATGGTTCAAATCTGCGTATAAATTTCCTTTGCACCACGTCGACATTGTTATTTCTTTTATCGAGTACTACACCTCCATTGGGTTCATACCAATCACACAAGAAAAGAACTACTTTATTCAAGCCTGGTATACTATATTCCACTTCTATAATCTCCTTTAAAATTCCGTAATAATTCAGATGATCTTCCTCGTAACAAGATCCGCGAACCATCACTCCATAATTTTGAGTTGTCAAATATTTACCGGAATTTAAGGTATGAAAACGATACCCATTACTGTAACATGACTTGTATGATCGAACCTTATAAACAGGTCCTTCTTCAAAATATTTTAAAATATGAGAATAGAAATCACCACCGTCCAACTGTTTTGAGCGGTCTTTAAATCATGCTGCAAATTGATTCCTATAAGTGCTCAGAACTTCATCATCTGAATACATAGGATTTTCCTCCATAATTTTCTGTCTAAATTCCCTACAATTTATAAGAGAAACATATTCATTACTTGTGATGAATATATACATAAAGTAATTCAAATACTTACTGAACATATGGTATTATTTCCTCGCAATTGTCTAATACGTATAACTCTGCAGCATCCTTCTCTTGTTTCGATAAGAAACGTTCAGTTGCTTTGCCTATTAGATGAGTGGATGGCCAAAAGATACTGATACACGGTTCTTCATCGGAAGAAATTGTCTCATTCCTCCTGCATCTATTGTGGATAGTCTCCACATCTTCTGGAAGATATCTTGCGCAGAATGTTGCGACTTCCTCATATATATTGTGAACTTATAGATCCTTCAACTTTACTTTTGTTTCATACCTTTATTTTAAGAAAGAACATAAACCTATAAGAAAATAGGTTAAACATTTAGTCCAAATAGTAAAGAAGGAATGACATTATAATACATTTAATTACCTTTCAAATGGATACATCCAACGATATTTTACCGGTCCTCCAACTTTTGCTTCCCATGGAATATGAATCATTAGATGCTCCATCGAATCAAAAAATGAAGGCGGAAATATCTTCTCCAGGTTACACATAATCACAGGAATATTTTTTTAAAGATAATCCATCTCCATGCGGTGTATGCGTGACGAGCATAACACCTGGAAAAATCTACTAACATCTAAAAGAGCATCGACAATATTTTTTGGTAACAATCCTCTGAACACTAACGGTAGTAATCTTTCTATAAAAATATGTCAGTCATGACTTTTCATTCCCTTAAATGTAAACTTCTTCAGATCGACCAAATTGGAAAAATTTGATGCATATCCGTCTGGAAACTTCAATTTACTTGTCCATTCACAAACAAGCTTAACTTGATTTCTATCTAAGGTATACTTTACTTTTGGAACTTCAACCCTTCCACTATCATGTTTCTTGATATGCAATTCTGGGCGATTATATATGATTTGTAAATCACGACGAGACTTTACTGTATCTTTCGATCGACCGGTTACATTCATAACAATGTAGAAGATGTTATCAAACACATTTTTCTCTATATGCATAACATCTAAGTTGTGTCGTATCAGTAACTTACTCCAATATGGTAACTCCCAAAATATACTCTTCTTAATCCAATTATGATTGTCACCAAAACCAGGAAGGTTTTTTGTTTTATCTCCATTTTCTAAGGCTGATTTCTGTAATTGTTCCAAGTATGATAATATCATATCGCCTGTCTTAATTGGTGGAGGATCTGAAAGATCAATTGTATTCCTTTTAAAAGACTGCTTCTGTCTTCGATATGGATGATTATTTGGAAGAAATCGTCTGTGACAATCAAAAAACATAGTTTCTGACCGTGTTGAAGCTGGAATGATTTAGTACTATCCATACAATATGGACAACTTTTACGTCCATGCGTACTCCATCCAGATAACATTCCATATGTTGGAAAGTCATTTATCGTCCAAAGCAGAGCTACTTTCATGTTAAATGTTTGACTCTTATTAGCATCATATGTATCAACTCCATCGACCCATAACATTTTCAACTCATCGATAAGAGGACGTAAATAAACATCAATGTACTTTCCCGGATGTGTAGGTCTTGGTACTAACAGCGAAATAAACATAAATTGTCGCTTATTACATAACCATGGGGGTAGATTATATGGCGTTGTCATTACTGGCCAACAAGAGTAATCTTTACTTCTTCCGTGAGGATTAAACCCGTCTGTACATAAACCTATAACGCAATTCCTCTTTTCATCCTTAAATGTAGGAAAAGCTGACATCAATTCTTTCCAACAATCAGACTCGGATGGATGCTCCATATATTCATCTACTTTATGTTCCGCATGCCATGTCATATACTTCGCCGTTTCTTTACAATAATATAGTCGTTTCAATCTCGGAGTCAACGGGAAATAACGTAGAATCTTTCTCGATATTTTTGTTCCACTCTTACTAGCTGTCTGATATCTTGGCTCATTACATTCAGGACACCGTTGTAAATGTTGATGTTCACCGTAATATAGAATATGGTGATTTATGCTTGAGTCTATTTTAACTTCTGCGAAACCCATCTTCCGCATCATCTTTTTCGTTTTGTAATAGTTATCAGGTAATTCTGCATCTTCTGGTAACATCTTCTTAATAATCCTCAGCATTGCATCAAAATTACGATCGGTCATATTATATTCCATCTTCATTGATAGAAGATCCGAGACCGCATAAAGTTTTGAATATGTCTTGCAACCCAACCACAATGGCTCTTCCGCTTTTTTCAACAGCTCGTAAAATTCTGCAGACTCTCCATATGGTTCCTCATCATCTAACAAAGTATCATTAAATTCTGGACCCGCAACATCCATAACCATATCTGCAAAGGGATTAATATTGTCAGCTTCTTCCACATCATTCCTACTGTCCTCGAAATTCTCACCATGCCTCCACCAAATCTGATATCCTTCCATGAAATCCATTCTATAAAGATGTAATTGAGTTTCATCTTTTGATCTCTTCCTCATTAGACGACATTTCTTACACGGACACAAGATAGTTCCATCTGAATCCATAATACGGGAACCTTGTGCATAAGCAAATTGTATAAATTCCTGAACACCTCTTTGAAAGGCATCTACTATACGTCCATCTACTACACGGTTGTACATCCATTCTCTATTGGTCATATTGATGAACCTGAATTAAATAATCTAAAATGTCAAATCTAGGAAATTGAGGATATCTAAACATATCACATTATTGAGATAAAAGATGAGAAAAGAAGTGTATTAATTATGTTATCACTTTAGCCCGTCCATAAGGATTCAAATTTACTAAAAGATGATCGTTGTCATAAGTATCTTTATTTCTAACGAAAATTCGGCAGCATAACCCTGCACCTCTCCCGTATACCACATAAATCAATCCTAATTATTATCAAAATAACCATATTAGTGATTATTTCAATAATAACTATGATTGATTTGGTATACCGAAGAGGAAGGGGTTATGAACCGAATTTCCGTAAGAAATAAAGACCTTGTGACACCGATCACCTTTTAGTAAATTTAAATCCTTACGGACCCCCTTAGTCCGGGAACTCCGAACTGAGGAAAGCTAATATAAATGTAATACTTTAAAATCATTTTACGTCATACATTTGTATGTGCTACAAATGAGAGTATAAAATAATCTTAAAATATTTATTCATTTATATTAACCAGGCAATTACTTATATTTGGCTGGTTAACGATAGGGATAGGGATAAGTGTGATCCTTATTTAGTGCCTAATACAGTGCTTGGATAACTAAGAGTTAATAGGCACCTGCAAAAAAAATTCGAACCTGCAAACATCAAAATCCACGACCATTGGTCTGGTATAAACATCCCAAAGTGAGTCCAATAGTGTTGTGAAAAAATAAAAAAAATATAACACAATTAGAGGTGATCAAATCCTCCAATGTGTTGCACACGACACCCGTTGTGCAGGGCCACACACCGCCCAGTGTGGAAGGACGCACTGTGTGTGATGGATTTTGTGCGATTTTCTAATAATTAATAAATAATATTTTGGACTTATCATAAACCTATCTATAAGTTAATGTGATATAATTGGTCACATTAACACACTTAAGTGCTCGCCAGGCCGTCGCCAAGTGCTCGCCCGCAATTTCCACGGCGCTAAAGTTATCCGCGCAAGGAAATTCAAGTGGGTGAGCACAATTGAGTGAGCAGATGTGCTCGTCCAAATTGGTAACCGCGCCTCTCCGCAAAATTCAAACCGGTGACCCTCATGGGCGAGCACATGTGCTCTTCGTGTGCTCGCCCAATAAGGGGCGAGCACATGTGCTCGCCTAGTGCACGCTGAGCCGTGCACACCAATCCCGCCTTTTTTGTAGTGTAAAAAATCCTGGTGATCGTTAAAAAATGATTGTCTGGATGGAGGTCGTAGCAATCTCTGTTTCACACGAAATTTGAATGACGTAATAGAGGGATATAGTGATGAATATCCACGGAAGAAATTTTCAAAAAAAAAATAAAAATAGAGAAAATGAGGCGGGGGGTGGGGGGGAGGCTAAGTTAGCTCCTCTTAAGGGGCAGCCCCATTTATCCCCATATATATATACACACATATATATATATATATACATACATAGATATACATATATATATATGTATATTATATATATATATATATATACAGGGGGCAGGGAGCCTGCACCCATCCCATTTTGCCGTTATTTTTATACTTTTTTTTGAATTAAAAGTTAGGGGTTTTACTTAATATGTTAAGTGGAATATGTGTTTCAAGTTTCATGCAAAATAAACACTCCTAACATGTTCATCTAAAAATGGTCAATTTCAGCAATTCTGAGACCGTTAAATTTGATAGTCTTGATGGAGATGATAGAAGTTTTGAATTAAGTTAAAATTGGAATGACAACATGGTGATACAAGGGGATCTAAATTCCCAAAAGTTTCATTTCAAAAAAATCAAAAAATTATGAAAAATTAGGTCGGGTGTAGGGAGTTTCCTACACCCGCCAGTGTAGGGTCCTTTTTCCCATATATATATATATATATGGAGTAAAATGGAGCTGCCTCCTAGGGGGAGCTAACTTGGTTCCCCCCGCACCAATACGTGGAAGTAATAGTGTTGGACATTGGTCTGAATGAGATTCAGATGCAATGAGAAGATTAGATTTGCGGTCTTGATTCAATCAAGCATCTGTGGGAGGTATGTAAGATCTGGATTTGAGATGAGATCTCAATATCCAAGTCACTATACGTGGAACAATACAATCACACTGTCCTTATCTCCAAGTATCTGCGGAGAAAGCACATTATTCTTGGAGGAGTTCAAGAATAATTCTTTTGATGAATTATATATCCAAGGAACAAGATATTGATAATTAGATAAGATTTAATTATCAAGAATAATATGAATGGGATTCATATTATGAGAATGATTATCCAAGATAAATAAATGGGATTTAATTATCATGGAATACAGATTGTGGATAGTGCTATCCATAATATCTGTGTATATATTATAAATATGATTTATAATATATTAGAGGGAGAGCACCTTTATCAATAGCATTTGTTAATTGTTAATGTGAAGTTGATTCACATTAAGCAATTAATTGGAAATGCAATTTACAATTTAGTTTGGGCTGTGAATATGATTCACATATTTTCAGTGGCATGATTGAAATATTCACTAATTAAATGGGAATTAATTTAGTGGATAATTTTGCAATAGATATATACTAATTAAATTGGAATTAATTTAGTGGATAATGTTGCAAGATAAATAAGAGACAATGATATGAATTAAAAGGAGGAGATAATCCACCAAATCATGAGGTGGCATGATTTTGGAGGATTATTATCCTATTTTAATTAATATCTCATTATCTTGTGTTTATTGATTTAGTTATTGAATTTAATTATGTTGATGATAAGGTAACATATATTTAATTTAAAATAAATTAATATGTTGTCGTTTTTAAACAACAATGATCATGGCCATTGATTTAATATACATATCACTCTAACCACTAATTTTGTATATGCCATGAATTGTGATCCATGGACTTCCAAACTAGTAAATAAAGAGGGAAACCCTAGCCTCTTCCAAAGCCACAAGATACAAGAGTTGTACACGCCTACTCTTTCTCTCTCTCTCTCTCATTCTCATCCTCTCTCTCTCTAAGGCATGGAATGAAATTTCATGAAATTTCGACGAAATTTTGCCGAAATTTTGGTTTCGACGGGTCCAGGCTTTCGAAATTACAATATATATATATATATATATATATATATATATATCGAGATACACGGTTTCGAGCGAACGCGAGATTTCGACGAGATATCTGCCCATCCCGAGATATCGGCCGACATATGGAATCTTGCATTAAAAAATAGAATGAGATATTTAGAATAAATATCGAGTGACCCCAACCCAAGGGAGGACCAAGCAGTGGCCTGACCGCAAATAAAACAAGTAGAGAGAGATAGGGCCATTCATGCATCCATCTATTCCTTCTTCATGTATATATTTTATTTTCATAAAAAATAAATAAAAATGTGTTTTTCTTATTTTGTATATATTACTAAAATTAAAATAAAAATCAGAAAAATAAAATTAAAATAAAAAATAAAATAATTTCTCTCTCTACATTGTACATATACCATGTATATATGTATCTATCACTATTTATTTCACTTTTGTAAATAATCAATAAAATAAAAAATATTTTATACTCTAAATTTTATGTTGTAAATAAATAAAATATAAAATTAGAGTATTTATACAAAAATAAAATAATAACAATAAAAGTATAATATACATAGGTATTTTATACTTGTATATAATATAATGTATATAACATAATTTATTTTTCAAAAAAATAAATAAAAATCACTAAAAAATAATTGAAAATAAGTAAACATTTTTCATTTTGTAAACATTTTTAAATAAAATGTTTGCTATTTTATTTTTAATTTCTAAATAATTTTGACTTGGAATAATCTGATTGGTCCACGGGGGAACGTTGACACCGGTCAACAGCCCCCCCTAGACCACTTCTCTCAAAGATCTGATTTTTCACCCGACTTCTCCGATTTATCCCGGATCGATCCGCCCATCTTTCCTCTCGATTCGAGGCTCCGTATACCGAGGATTGACCCATGATTCACTTCCGATACCATCCTTAGGGGTCCGCTCCTCAGATTGCACACCCGATCTCCATCTTTCTCGGACCTCATCGATTATAAAGTTCATCGGAACCTCCACTTCTTTCCCATCTTTGGTCATCCCCCTCATCTCCGATGAGCTCCTCCTCTTCATCTGAGTGACAGCTGATGCGCGAGAGAGAGTCGCAAGGAGGTTTTGAGTGCCGGGAACCTCAGATCCGGCGAGCCTTCTCGCCGTGCTCCACCACCGACGAGCCTGAGCCTCTAGAAGCGTCGAACCATCGAGGCAACGACCTCCAGCACAGGAGAATGCATCCATCAGGTAGCTTAGATAGTCTGTAGTTCATTTTTATTTTCGCTTTTTCGATTCCCGGCAAGATTCATCGGCCATTTCACCGGACTCGGACCACCATTTCGCCATGCCGACGAGCCCACCATCTCCACGAGCCCTCTCTCCACCTTCTTCACCCCTTCATCCCTCTTGATTCGTCCCGGAACAGGGTTATCGCTCTCTTCCACCGTCGCCTCGCCGGAGAGCTCCGCCCCACCTCATCCATTCACCCGCTTCGCCCGCTAACGGGTCGAGGCAATTTGCCCTCGACCCAGTGTTTGATCTGTGTAGGTTTGAACGAGAATGGGCCTCATCTGGAGGTCCAAACGCCCGAGCACAGGAGCTCTAGGTGCTTGACGTCGTCGAAGTCGTCCAGGACCTCCCGGCCTCATCGGAGCCCACCAGCCATTGCGGAAGGTCTTCAGCTCCATTTCCCCCATCCTAGCAGCGCCGGAGGACCTCCCAGTCGCACTAATCGATCGAGCGAAGCTCGCTGGTGGCGAGTTCTTCGCGGTTCTTCTAGGGAGCTTCTACACCATCGGATAGAAACCACCTCACCAGTTCTAATCCCGGACGTCCATCATCCGAGGCTCTCATCTGTTGGATCCATCTGAGGATCAGATCAGAGCCACTCATCGTTGAAGGGGTATCACCCAATCCCAGTCGTCCGATCTTAAGTGAAGCTCCTTGGCCGTTGGATCTGTAATAAAGGGGTAATGTACACTTAGGCCCTCTTTAGTTTTTGCATTTATTTTGTAGTTCTGTAAATATTTTTAGAAGTTGTTTTTATTTTGGATATTTTGCTCTTAGGACCCTAAGTTTTTAGAAATTGCAATTTAGTCCTTATGTACGTGGAGCACGTGGTCTAGCACGTGCTATCTGGGTTATTTGCAGATCTTTGCCTGAACTTTATTGCTGTTACGGTTTAAAGTTTTATAAATAAGAATTACATTTATGCCCCTGTTTGTGTGAATCATGTGCCTTCCTCATGCTATATTGGGCTTTTTGCATTTTTGGACCCCGATTCTTTACACGTGTTATCATTTGCCCCTAGAACTTACTTTCTTTACACTTAAGTCCCTATGTGCTCTAGCGTTTTGATTGGTTGAATAAAGTAGCAAACTTAGCCCAAATTTCATGAAATTTGGATACGTGGCTCATGCCACTGTGTAAAAATTTCAATGATTTTTTGGAACATTTTTGTTTTCATTTTATATTTTTAAAATTTTAAAAACCTCTATTTTTGCTTCTTTCTAAATTGAAAAACAATTAAAATTATTTAAAAACCTCTAAAACTTCCAAAAAAATTGTGGTTTGCTTTTTTTAGTGTTTTTTTATTTCTGTCCAATTTTTATTTGTTTTGGACTTATAAAAACCTTAAAAATCTAAAAACACTAAAAAACTCGTAAACTATATTAAAAAGAAAAAATTCAAAAAAATGTAATTTCTTTTCCTGTAGTTAGCTTTTTATTTTTACTTTATCATAAAATTGTCTCAAGAATTTTATAGCTGTTTAGTTATTTTTAAATAGCCTTTAGATTCTGGCTGCATATTGTTTTGCATTTTTTTGCCTTATTTCGTTTTTATAAAATCAACTAAAAATCATAAAAATCTGAGAAAAATATCAAAAACACTTAAAAAATTATAAAATCTCAAAACATTTTTATTTAATTTTTTTGACTCTTTTTGTTGTGTTGAATAATTGTTTTAGTGTGCCATTTTTAGATCCTTTATTCATTTTTCTTAATTTCAAAAATCACAAACAAAATTGAAAAATATAAAAATCCACCAAAAATATTTTATTCTTTTTATTTTGAGCCTCGACTACTTCCTAGGTTTTTTACAAAACTGTGCTCCTTGTTTTCGACCCTGGTATCTATACCAGGTTAAACAAAATAGCGAGACCGATATTTTCCTGATTTCTTGATTTATTTTGATTGGTGCTCTTCACTTCTTCTTGTTGATTGAGCTTCTCGATTTAGGTTGCAATGACCCTTATTTACACCTTTACTCGGATCACGAAAGACTCATCATCATAGTCTACTGGCTCAAGAGGAAAAACTCCTGATGTACATGCTGCAACTTGTATATAGTTAAAAAATGTAAGAACTCCAAAAAAACTAAGACATGCCTGATTGAAATTAAAATGCGTGTCGGAGTATGTATATTAGAAAGAAGTTTGCAGCTGGATGACTTGGCTACACTAGTCAAGCATCCTCGGATAGGTAGCTACACTGGCTACCGTCCATTCTTTTGTCCACCCCCTCCTCTTGAGTTGGTCGCACTTGAACTTAGAAGGGAATACCCTGCTCCTTGAGGAAAGAGTTACTGGACCTGGTAATTAGAGTTATTTTCTTAGAGGAGGCTACTTCTTAGCCATTTCTGATGTGGAGAGCTATATTTCACTTACACAGTACTAGTAAGAATCATAGTCATCAGAAATTTGCGTTTGAGGATTTTTTCTGACCTGACTGTTGAGGCATCTTGAATAGAAGGCTTGTGGAACTTGAAGTCTGTTGGGTCTTAAGTTCAGATCCGAATATGGTTCCGCCAACCAACTAATCCAATGGTCGAGTCAAGCTCCATTTTCAATTTTGTTCATGACCTTGGTATAGAACCCAATTTCATTTCACTTTTGCATTTCATTTTAGTTGCTCGGGATGAGCAAGGTTTAAGTATAGAGGGTTGATGAATCTATGATTCACCACTCTAAAAGTTGAAAATAGAGCTTTGTTCCCGAGTAATTAGAGGCATATTTCTACCTATGTTGCATAGTTAGCATTCAAGCATGCATTGTTAACATCTGCATTTTAGCATTCACATCAGCATTAAATAAGAAGCCCAATTCACTTGTAAAAATAACCTATAAATATCATATTTGTACTAACTCCAAAACCCATAAATTCAACTTTATACTATACATATTACTAACTATAATACAAGAAAATACCAAAAAATTGATAACTTGTATAATTGACCAAAAAACCCTAATCCAAGTTTGAGACCCTATACCTTAAAGTACACGTATCTCTCTTATACAACCTCAGATCTACGTCTCCTCACTTTTAAAATAATTTATATTCAGAGAACATCAAAATGAGACTAATTTTATTAAAATCGGAGCTTGTATGCAAAACTTGTGTTTTGGGCCCTCGTTGTATACTATATGTATTTATATTTATACCTTTGTATTTTATCACTTTATATGACCTCGTTTCTGTTTTGGTCAGCATGAAACTTGTAGATCTCATCAAGATATACAACATTCATGTTTTGAGTTTTCCAAATTCGGCCATTTTCTCCCTCTTATTTCACATTCTTCCTCATCCAATCTGATTGGGCCACGTGGCGTCCTCTGGTTGCGCCACACAACCCTACTCATCACACGCCGGCGCCCTCCCCTCTTGGCCGTTGGATTGGGCACATGCCCTCCAGATCTCAGTCATCCATTCCGCATCATCTCAAGGCCACCCGATCAATGCCCCGATCAGATCTGGGCCACTCACCAGCGCCTTCATCTCCTTTGGCCATGTGCCGCGCTCACGGCCATTGGATCGTAACCTCGATGATCAGATCTGTTCCATTCATTCATGCTCAAATCTTGGCCCTTAGATCAAGGTCTGATCTTTATCACGACAATTAGCAAGCGCCGTGTCCACATTCCGCCACGTGGCTCGACCACCGCCATCCGATGGCGCTGCTGGGATCTAATCCTACGCACTCCCTCATGCCCATCCCACGATATCGTCTTCCATCTTCGAGAAAGCCTCGGCCATGCCGTCGCCCATCTCACGTCGTCTCCTCCCCCTTTCTATTTTCAACATCACTACATCCACCTTCTCCACCCATTGATCACCCCACGTAGATTGTACCTCCCTCATCCTCACTAGCACCCTTGCACACCATGATCCCTTCTCCCTCGCTCCACAAACCCCACGCCAACCATGCCCTCCATCGCCCGGACAACCACCTTCTCCCTTTAAATACCATGCCTCCGGCCACATTCACGGCGTCCGCCCTTGCAGAGAGATCCCCATAGCTCCCTTCTTCCTATTGGTGACATCAATTAGATATGAGAATGAGCGATGACGGTGCTTTCTTCTCTGGCGAGATCCATGATGTAGCGTCATCATGTCGTAGCTTCGCCGACGAGCTGCTAGAGCTCAGGCCCCTACCGACCCTCGAGCAACGATCGAAAGATTCCTTTGAGCTTCCAATCCCAGGTAGCCTCCTCCACTCCTTCTCCGATCTTCTTCTTCATTCCTCTCGATCTTCTCGCATTTTTTCCGCCATATCCGCTCGATTCCCCCCTCCACCAACCAGTGCTTGAGCTCTGCCTTGGAGCTCTGATCTTCACGCAACCCTTCATTTGCCCCCATAACCCATCGAACCATCTCCGACCATCGCTCCGTTGGTCACGGCAGGAGAACTTCACCGCCAGCCCACCTCTTCACGCCACAGGTCTCCAGTCACCCCCTTGCACACCACGTGAGCACCTGCACGCTTCGGCTATAGTCACTAACCCTATAGGGATCGTTCTCTTCATTGAACGGAATCATCATCGGAGCTACTTTAAGCTTCGTCGCCACCGGTCTCTGGACCTCCCTAGCTTCATCCAGAGCCTCCGGCGGCTCCATGATGCTTCCACGATCAGTCCCAACTGCTCAGGAGCTTCTAGTGACCTTCGCCGAGCTAGGAAGAAGGTGGCGGAGCTGACCACCCATTGCTGGAGCACAACCACATCCACCGTAGTAGACGACGGCCAGAACGAGACGGGCATAGTCACCGTCCGATCGTTTTGATCGGAAGAACGAGAATGGGCCTCATCTGGAGGTCCAAACGCCCGAGCACATGAGCTCTAGGTGCTTGACGTCGCCGGAGTCGTCCAGGACCTCCCGACCTGATCGGAGCCCACCAGCCATTGCGGAACGTCTTCAGCTCCATTTCCCCCATCCTAGCAGTGCCGGAGGACCTCCCAATCACGCGAATCGATCGAGCGAAGCTCGCTGGTGGCGAGTTCTTCGCGGTTCTTCTAGGGAGCTTCTATACCGTCGGATAGAGACCACCTCACCAGTTCTAATCCCGGACGTCCATCATCTGCGGCTCTCATCTGTTGGAACCATCTGAGGATCAGATCAGAGCCACTCATCATCGAAGGGGTATCACCCAATCCCAGTCGTCCGATCTTAAGTGAAGCTCCTTAGCCGTTGGATCTGTAATAAAGGGGTAATTTACACTTAGGCACTCTTTAGTTTTTGCATTTATTTTGTAGTCCTGTAAATATTTTTAGAAGTTGTTTTTATTTTGTATATTTTGGACTTAGGACCCTAAGTTTTTAGAAACAGCAATTATGTCCTTTTGTACGTGGAGCACGTGGTCTAGCACATGCTATCTGGGTTATTTGCAGATCTTTGCCTGAACTTTATTGCTGTTACGGTTTAAAGTTTTATAAATAAGAATTACATTTATGCCCTTATTTGTGTGAATCACTTGCCTTCCTCGTGCTAGATTAGGCTTTTTGCATTTTTGGACCCCGATTCTTTACACGTGTTCTCATTTGTCCCCTAGAACTTACTTTATTTACACTTAGGTCCCTATGTGCTTTAGGGTTTTGATTAGTTGAATAAAGTAGCAAACTTAGCCCAAATTTCATGAAATTTGGATATGTGACTCATGCCACTTTGTAAAAATTTCAATTATTTTTTGGGACATTTTTGTTTTCATTTTATATTTTTAAAAATTCGAAAACCTCTATTTTGCTTCTGTCTAAATTGAAAAACCCACTAAAAATATTAAAAACCTCTAAAAATTCCAAAAAAATGTGGTTTGCTTTTTTTAGTGTTTTTTTTATTTCTATCCACTTTTGTTTGTTTTGGACTTATAAAAACCTTAAAAATCTGAAGACACTAAATAACTCGTAAACAATATTAAAAATAAATAAAAATTCAAAAAATGTAATTTCTTTTCCTGCAGTTTGCTTTTTATTTCTACTTTATCATAAAATTGTCTAGGATTTTTATAGGCTCTTTAGTTATTTTTAAATAGCCTTTAGATTCTAGCTGCATATTATTTTGCATTTTTTGCCTTATTTCATTTTTATAAAATCAACTAAAAATCATAGAAATCTGAGAAAAATATCAAAAACACTTTGAAAATTATAAAATTTAAAAACATTTTCATTTAAATTTCTGACTCTTTTTGTTGTGTTGAATTATTGTTTTAGTGTGCCCTTTTAGATGCTTTATTCATTTTTCTTAGTTTTAAAAATCACAAACAAAATTTAAAAATATAAAATCCACCAAAAATATTTTATTCTTTTTATTTTGAGCCTCGACTACTTCCTAGGTTTTTCGCGAAACCGTGCTCCTTTTTTTCGACCCTGGTAGCTATACCAGGTTAAATAAAATAGCGAGACCGCTATTTGCCTGATTTCTTGATTTATTTTGATTGGTGGTCTTCACTTCTTCTTGTTGATTGAGCTTCCCGATTCGGGTATCAACGACCCTTATTTACACCTTTACTCAGATCACGAAAGACTCATCATCATAGTATACTAGCTCAAGAGGAAAAACTACTGATGTACATGTTGCAACTTGTATATAGTTAAAAAATGTAAGAAGCCAAAAAAAATTACAACAGGCCTGATTGAAAATATAATGCATGCCAGAGTATGTATATTAGCAAGAAGTTTGCAACTGGATGACTTGGCTACACTGGTCAAGCATCTTGGGATAGGTACCTACAATAGCTACTGTCCATTCTTTTCTCCACCCCCTCCTCTTGAGCTGGTCGCACTTGAAAGGGAATACCCCGCTCCTCGAGGAAAGAGTTACTGGACCTGGTAATTAGAGTTATTTTGTTAGAGGAGGCTACTTATTAGCCATTTCTGATGTGGAGAGCTATATTTCACTTACACAGTACAAGTAAGAATCATAGTCATCAGAAATTTACGTTTGAGCATTTTTTCTAACCTGACTGTTGAGGCATCTTGAATAGAAGGCTTGTGGAACTTGAAGTCTGTTGGGTCTTAAGTTCAGATCAAAATACGGTTCCGCCACACAATTAATCCAAAGGCCGAGTCAAGCTCGATTTTCAACTTTTTTTCATGACCTTGGTATTCACTTTTGCATTTCATTTTAGTTGCTGGGGATGAGCAAGGTTTAATTATAGAGGGTTGATGAATCTATGATTCATCACTCTAAAAGTTGAAAATAGAGCTTTGTTCCTGAGTAATTAGAGGCATATTTCTACCTATGTTGCATAATTAGCATTCAAGCATGCACTGTTAACATCTGCATTTTAGCATTCACATCCGCATTAAATAAGAAGCCCAATTCACTTGTAAAAATAACCTGTAAATATCATATTTGTACAAACTCCAAAACCCATAAATTCAACTTTATACTACACATATTACTAACAATAATACAAGAAAAATACCAAAAAATTGATAACTTGTATAATTGACCAATAAAACCCCAATCCAAGTTTGAGACCCTAGACCTTAAAGTACACATATCTCTCTTATACAGCCTCAGATCTACGTCTCCTCACTTTTAAAATAATTTATATTCAGACATCTTCAAAATGAGACTAATTTTATTAAAATCGGAGCTTGTATGCAAAACTTGTGTTTTGGGCTCGTTGTATACTATATGTATTTATTTTTATAACCTTGTATTTTATCTCTTTATATGACCTCGTTTTTGTTTTGATCAGCATGAACTTGTAGATCTCATCGAGATCTACAAGATCCATGTTTTGAGTTTTCCAAATTCGGCCATTTTCTCCCTCTTATTTCACATTCTTCCTCATCCAATCTGATTGGGCCACGTGGCACCCTCTGGTTGCGCCACGCAACCCTACTCATCACACGCCAGGCGCCCGCCCCTCTTGGCCGTTGGATTGGGCACATGCCCTCCAGATCTCAACTATCCATTCCACATCATCTCACGGCCGCCCGATCAATGCCCAGATCAGATCTGGGCCGCTGACCAACGCCTTCATCTCCTTTGGCCATGTGTCGCGCTCACGTCCACTGGATCGTAACCCCGATGATCAGATCTGTGCCATTTATTCATGCTCAAATCTTGGCCCTTAGATCAAGGTCTGATCTTTATCACGACCGTTAGCAAGCACCGCGTCCACATTTCGCCACGTGGCTCGACCATCGCCCTTCAATGGCGCTGCTGGGATCTAATCCTACCCACTCCCTCATGCCCATCTCACGATAAAATCTTGCATCTCCGAGAAAGCCTCGGCCACGTCGTCGCCCATCTCGCATCGTCTCATCCCCGATTCTATTTTCAAAGTCACTACAACCACCTTCTCCACCCATTGATCACCCCACGACATAGATTCTTTCTTTCTCGCTCCACAAACCCCACGCCAACTACGCCCTCCATCGCCTGGACCTCCACCTTCTCCCTTTAAATACCCTGCCTCCTGCCACTTTCACGGCATCCGCCCTTGCAGAGAGATCCCCATAGCTCCCTTCTTCCTATTGGTGACATCAATTAGGCATGAGAATGAGCAACGACGTTGCTTTCTTCTCTGGTGAGATCCACGATGTAGCGGCGTCGTGTCGTAGCTTCTCCGACGAGCTGCTACAGCTCAGGCCCCTACCGGCCCTCGAGCAACGATCGAAAGCTTCCTTTGAGCTTCCAATCCCAAGTAGCCTCCTCCACTCCTTCTCCGATATTTTTCTTCATTCGCCTCGATCTTCTCGCATTTTTTCCGTCGTATCCGCTCGATTCCCCCCTCCACCAACTAGTGCTTGTGCTCTGCCTTGGTGCTCTGATCTTCACGCAACCTTCATTTGCCCCCATAACCCGTCGAACCATCTTCGACCATCACCCCGCTGGTCACGGCAGGAGAACTTCACCACCAGCCCACCTCTTCATGCCACAGGTCTCCAGTCACCCACTTGCACTCCACGTGAGCACCTGCACGCTTCAGCTATAGTCAGTAACCCTATAGGGACCATTCTCTTCATTGAACGGAAGCATCAACGGAGCTACTTTAAGCTTCGTCGCCACCGGTCTCCAAACCTCCCTAGCTTCATCTAGACCCTCCGGTGGCTCCACGATGCTTCCACGATTAGTCCTAGCTGCTCAGGAGCTTCAAGTAACCTTCACCGAGCTAGGAAGAAGGTGGCGAAGCTGACCACCCATTGCTGGAGTACAACCACTCCCGCCGTAGGAGACGACGGCCAGAACGAGATGATGCACAGTCACCGTCTGATCGTTTTGATCGGGTGATCATCGTCGCGCCACGTCACCATCGCCTTCTACTCTAGCCTCAGTTGGATCGTGAGGATCTAACGGGCTGCATCAAGCCATGACGTCAGCTCTAGGAGATTTACCCGCCATTAGATCTATCTTAATCTGACGGATCCGCAGTGCGCCATGACCTTTATTTCAGCAACCGTTGGATCAATCTCAATCTAACGGATTACCTCGCGCCACGTCTCCAACTCCGAGCCTCTACCCCGATCTTTAGGCTCGGATCACCCGGGCCAACTCCGAAGCTATGTTCGATCCTCCCAGAGCACCTGAGCCACCGCCCGAGCCTTGCACCTCACGTTTCCCTCATGTGTTGTTGGGTAATTTGCAAAGAGGCCCTTGCAAGTTTCCAAAATTGCATTCCGGTCTCTACCAGGAGCAGCACGTGAGGCGCACGTGTTCCCATGGACATTTTGCATTCCTACCACTAGCATTATAATATTTACACTTTAGTCCATGTACGCATGTTTCAGAATTGATTGATTTTAATTTTTGTTTGCATTTTGGTCCATGTGTTTGCATATTCATTTAGACATTCATTTTCATCATTTTAAATTCCAAAATTGGATGTTGTAATTAAACTTTTGCTTTATCATTGTGGACGCCTGTCATATTTTTGTGAGCTTCAAGAAATTTAATATTATTATTTTTATGGAAATTAACCTAATTTTCCCACCGTGTACCTTTTATTCTTTATTAAATTATTTATTGCTCCAAAAATCACCAAAAAATCACAATAATGCCCAAAAATAATAGCATTTGCATGCATCATGATGCCTGAATAAATTAAATAGTATTTTACTTAATTGATTTTTAATAGGTCCAATGTACATCAATTTTTAGATTTATCAATTTTCCTGGATTCATCTCACATAGAAACATATAGGATAATTTTTATATCTGAAAATAATGTGCTCTGGTATTTATTATAATTAACTTTGCAAAAACTATCCTACATTCATATTTAATTCATAATAGTTCATTAAAGTCTAAAAATTTCAAAAACAATTGCAGTAGCTTAGTTTCATACATTTCATCTTCTGGTAGGTTTCATTAATTTTGGACTTCATTTGACTATAATTTGAGTTCGTAACTTAAAATTTGGCTTGAATTGCATTGTCTTTTTCTTAATTGCATAAAAAGGACCAAAAATATTCTCCTGAAAATCTAACATCGAAATTGACTTCAAATTCACCTAAGGAGAAAGTTGCCTCCCTATGTTTGACCTTGGACTTGACCAAGTAAAATAAATTTGCCGCTTTCATTTAATTGAACATTAATATAAGTGGTTTTTGATCAGTCTCAATTTACCCGACTACAATGAATGACAGATTTAATTCGATCATTAACTGGGTTGAATTAAGTAGGGTAACTGTAGGGATCTTCAGCGGGCTCCTAGGATCATAGAAACAGTCTCGGTAGGCGACGGATCAACTACCAGCAGAAGAGACCGACAGGTCAAGAACATGTGGCTGCATCCCGCAGATAACCCTCGGGGAACATACAACCAACTAAGCATGGAATAATCAGAAAAGATGGCTCATCCTTATGAGGATCGTAAAGGAGATAGGGCTCAATGGAGTCCAGTCAGATAGGTCCCATGATCTGACAGATTGGATATAAAACAAGGAAGTGGGACCAAAAGATATAAAATGAGTCGGCTCTGTGCTCCACCAGATAAGAGACACAGTTATCGAGGGGAACCGAGCGTAAAGAATGTGTTGCATTTTCCCGTAGACAGTTCTCGGGGAGTAATGCAAGCTAAATAGAGAATAGTCAGATCAGATCTCATCCTTGCGAGGGTCATCAAGGAGAGAGTGCTTGAAGTAGCCAGATCCATCAGACAGATCCTCAGAGGTGTTCTCGATAGGCGACAAATCGTCTACCAGCACGAGACCGAGAACTCAAGAAATATGTCACAGTCTTTCTTATATAACCCTCAGAGAGCTCTATGAACTAGCCAGTGAATGATCATGAAAGTGACACTCGTCCTTACGAGGATCGTCAAGGAGAGAAGACTCAAAGGAGTCCATGGAATTGGCCTCGTGCACCGAGAGATCGGGCACACAATTAGACAGAGGGGCCAAATAGTCAATTCAAATGATGCGGTTTCAGGCCTCCAACAAGGTGACAACATATTTAGTGAATGAAACTGGTCGTAAAGAAATTGTTGCATCCTCCTGCAGATAGTCATCAGGGAGTGATGCAAGCTAGGTCAATCAAAACATGGAATTGTGGCATAACATCTCAGGTCTTCAAAATCAATCAATCAATCCTAAAGTGGGCAAAAGATCATCGAGGGACAAAAGAGAATCAGCTCAATCATAGTGCGTCCCTCAAGTCAATCCAATCAGCTGAGATGGCACAAAAGATAAGAAGAAAATCCTCTAAGTGCTACGGGTAGATGAACGAGTCATGAGATCGAGGATGGATTAGTCAGGGAGATGAGCGAAATCATGTGGATTCAGGTACTGTCACTATGAAGCGTAAATCAAGATAGTAAATCAAGCTCTGAAATCAAGACATATGGATCTGCGAAATTGATCAATTAGTCGTCGCTTATGAAGTCATCATCAAATCATCAATATATATCACATCCTTAATAGGGTGTGCGTGATCAAAACTCCTCAATAAAGAATCACACCTAGTAATTGTGCAATCATCAAAGTCCTCAATAAGCTCTATGCATATGTCAGAATCAGCTCCACCAAGAGTAGCATGTCAATCTCAACATTCTCAAAACGAGCCCAGCTTACTCGAATAATCAAGGTAAGTCATAAACCTTGATGCGGACTATTCCTACAAGCCAACAATCTTGGGTAATAGAGAGGATGACACGGGAGACACGAGGTGGGTGGGCGAGATGAATGTGAACGCAAACAAAATCGTGGTCCAAGGAGATGGTCTACTCGAACCAGACTAGATATGGGTGATATGGGTAGGGAGAAAAGCCGCAAGATCCTACAAAAGACGATGAAACTCAAGACCCAATATCACGACTCGAATGCAAATGAGGAAATGTATATACAATAGAGGTAGAGAGACTCAATGATAAAAATGATGACTTACACGGATGGAATCACAAACTCAAAGAGATGTGAAAATGAAGATGGACTCAAAGCATAATCAATGTATAAAGCAAACCCCCGATTCTCCTACTCAATGTAGTGAAATCGAGATGTAGTTTTTTATCTTATCGATTTTAAAGTTAGGTGATCACAAAAAAATTACACACCGAAGTTAGGCTTGGGATTTGGACACTAATACTTAGCGTATATGTGAGAATAAAATGCGCATACAAGGAGGGGGTTGCTATCCCCAGAGCAATGAATCCATTACATTTTTCTTTTTAAGTCCAATAGAGTTAGCAGTCTTGATTTTATTTAGGTTGTCACTTTTTTTGTTATTTTCAACGCATGTTCCTAACGGTGTTTTCAATTCCATTTAACATCTTAAATGAGCAAAATAAGAGGGAGAAGATCGGAAAATCCGTGCAAGTCGAAAATCAATGATGCATGTAAAGTCAAAAGACTTACAGTGCTTCACAACTCTCTCCATGCGGGATGCAAGACAGAATTGAAAACCTATGGTTCATGAGATGCAATCAGATGAAATTGCCCTAGGATAGTAACTGTTATTATCGTGAAGAACAAATGCCAAATATTTAGAAGTGAGATCCAAAAGTTCGATCCTTGAAGTGCATCGGTGTCCGCTACAACGGATCCTTCCAGCGCTTTAAGCACCTCTCTCGGCGCTCGATCTCAAATCCAAATAAATAGCAATTATGATTTGACTAAGTCCAACAGTGAAGCTATAGGTACATGCAAATATATTAGGGGCTTTAGACATTTATCTATCGAGCAAACAATTCCTAAGCTTTGGTTCATTCACACAAAATAAATAAAACAAAAAGCGAAAAAAAAATAAAATAAAGCAAAGAAAACGTGAGAAAACCGGCGAGGCTGCCAAGGGAACAATCCCTCGGGGAATGGACCTCGCGAAGTCGATGTACTTGTGAGAGTCCTGAATTACTACAATTATAAGTGCCACTCTCTCACACATAAATATATATTTTTTTTAAGAAAAATGCATACTAAAAATGAAATGAAGCCATGAGTTGTCTCAAAAATTCCTCCAAGTCCAGATTAGTTGCTCTCTCCTGCCGGCTTAGTCAGAAAGTCAGCTCCACCTTGCATGGATGCATAGGTCCTCCGTTGCGCCATAGTCCCTCGTAACAAATTCAAACATGAAGGAGTGTCAGACAGTTCACAATTATATCAAATAAGAATAAATAAATCACTGAAATAAATAAATGCAAAAATAAATAAATATATGAACACGAGATAACAAACTAGATAAAATAATATCCAACTATGCGGTGTTGCTCCCCAGCAACGACACCATTTGATAATAGGGATTCATCAAGGGTCTAGAAATATCACAAGGCGAGAGATCCAGTCGATGCGTTGACCACTCAATAAACATCAGTCAATCAACAATTAACCCACAACAAGAATAAAGCAAATAAATGCCAAAAATGTGGAGCTAAAAATAAAATTGTAAAAACCACCCAAAAAACCATCTTTCAAATCGTAACTCCAAAAATTACGAAACTACTTCCATTTTAAAAAATAATTTAATTTAGAATATGATGGAAGTGAGTTTGATTCAATTCAAGTTCATATGGTGCCAAAATTGGCTTTTCAATTATCGATTTATGACTTTTTTCGAGTGTAGTTACTTTTATTTTGTACATGGTTTTATTTTGAAATTGTTTTAATTATTTATAAAATATTTTTATGTACAACTTCTATTTAAAAAAAATAATTGAAGGTCAATTCATTTACAATTAAATTAGTGTAAGTTTTATATAAATATATACAGAATATATTCACGATAATGAATGAAAAGTATTTACAATATATATACACACATTTTTTTTACTTTCTGATTAAAGACCCTATCCCCCCTACTTTATTCCTGGTCGATCAGGTCAAAAGTCTTAACCTTCTCTCGGAGTTCATATCAGCCTATATCTATTACATATATACAGTCTTTTATTTTTTTTATTTTTCCTCTATTTCTTTATTTGATTATTTTAGGTTAAAATAGTGATAATTGTACAATATTGACACATAAATGCAGGTTAGTAAAAATATGGATTTATTGATATATACATGTGTTTTATAAGGGATTTTAAGCTAAAATAAATGAATAAAGATGATGAAATGCAGATTCACCACCCCCTATACTTTACATTTGCCAGTCCCTTAGGAAACACTTATTTGAAATAATAAGTGAATAAAAGAAAAGGAAAAATAAAGAACTTAGAACAATATTAAATATTAAACTTATCTTCATAAAATCAAAGTATGGAGGTTTGTTAGACCCTTGGATTATTAGTTTGGGTAGAACCTTGATAGTAAACATGCTTAACACTCAATAGCCTCTAGAAACCACACAACTCTTGTTCAAGTCTCCTCAATAGCCATGCCAGAATAAATAAACTCATACACAAACCCTATAACTACGAATCTTTCTTGTACAGTGTAAGTGATATATAGCTCTCCTCGACTGAAGTGGTAAAAGTCAGTCTTCTACATTATGGTGACCCTAATTCCCCAATCCAATAACTCTTTCCTCGAGAAGCGGGGTATTCCCTTATAAGTTCAAGTACAACCAAGTCAAGAAGAGGAGGTAGAGAAAAGAATGGATGGTAACCAGTGTAGCTGCCTATGCTTGGATACATGACCAGTGTAGCAAAGCCATCCAGCTGCAAGCTCATAAAAATCTGACTTTGAAGCTCATCTTGCTTGTTAACTATACATGTATATACACTTCGGTTGGCATTTCACTTTTCAATTAGGCATGTGCACTTTTGGAGATTTTGCATTTTTTTTCTTTTTTTTTTGAATGTATACATGGTGCATCATGTACATAAGGAGTTTTTCCTCTTGAGTAAGTAGACTATCCCTCTTTTGAACCTTTATACAATGCACAACATTCTGTATTTAGAACTTACTGCTACTAGACTCGGTTGGGGCACAATGGCCACAAATGTTGTGCCTTTCGATGTTTCCATTGGCTTGTGTCTCATGCCAGCAAATCCAATCTCTACCACTTCAACCGAGGTAAGCAGAGTGTAGGTTCAGGTGTGCAAGATAGGTCATTATCAACAAGAATCATGAGTGTGCTCTGAAATCTTCTACTTAGGCAGTCAAGATGACACTGAACTATGATGTGTGGTTCCTAAAGAATTAAGTATATAGACCTGATGAACCTCAATCCCATTTCTTATAAGGTATGGGTAGGGGCAAGTCGAGCCGTTGAGTCCGTATATTCTCTCCTTGGTTCTCCCCCTTTGTACAATCTTCTATACTTACGATCATTTGATCCTATGTATGGGGGGATCACCGACTTCTATTCATTTCGTATTCTTTTAGTCATTATTGTATAGATTATTTTCACTTTTCTATACCGAGCAAGAGTTATATCTTTCTTAATCGCTCTCTGATCACTATGAGGACATAGTCTGAGCTAAGTATAGGGGGGCTCATATATTTTGTATATATACTTTAACCATAAATCATACTTTCGTATTTTTAATAATATGGCCAAAATAATGTATAAATACGTGTAAAATTCTATAAAATGAACTAAAAAAAAGATGCAGATATTTCCTCAAATTTCTTTCTGTATATACTGACTAATAAGTCAGATTAAAATATTTTGAAAAATAGTTTGAAAATAGTTTGAAAATCTATTTTAAAAAATCTTTTGAAAACTATTTTAAAAAATGTTTCGAAAATTGTTTTCAACCATTGTAAAAATTTTGTATTGTAAAAATTTCCTTTTCTTTATTTGAAACCAAATTATTTTTTAAAAATATTTGCAAATGTTTTGAAAATGGTTGATTTTTTTGAAATATATATAATATACACTATTTGAAAAATGTTGCAAAATAGTTTACCAATGTTTGTAAATGTTTGTAAAATTGTTTGAAAAAAATATTTTGGACTATAGTTTTCAAAATTATTTGCAAAATTATTTTCAATTAAATTTGTGGAATATATGCATTACCCATAAAATTCTTTACCAACTGCACATATTCTTGTATAAATTACTAACACTCAAATTGTAAATCCTTTCACCTAATTCTTGTAAATAATTTACTCACTCCTGTGTAAATATGTGTATCTTATTTATTAACTCTTGTTAAAAAAATCCCTATTAAGTACAAACCAAAAGTCTAAAAATTTGCATAATTAAAATTCCAAAAAATGCATGTGCATCATATTTTCAAAAATCCATGTGTGTACAAAAGCCCTACTCACTTCTCCTTGTAAATAAAATTCATTTACAAGAACTTTTATATAAAACTTTTGCATAAAACCCTCTTATAAAATTTGTATAATACTTGTGTACATATTCAGTTTACTAACCTTTTATGTGTTCTAGAAATCCATAAAAATATGCAAAACCATTTGAAAATTGTTCAAAAAAGAGTTTTTATATTTTTTTTTGCGTTTGCATGTACATATTTTTAGGATAATATTAGCATTTAAACTAAGTTTGGAATAAAGTTTAAGAATGGAGCTTAGTTGGACCTTTATCCACTTAATTTCAGAGGAACTTAGGGTAGAAAAGCCTTAAGTATATAATATCAACAACTTGGGGGAACAAGCAAGAGATCATAAGAATAGAAAAATAAAACACAAAAGAGATGATATGAATAACATCACTCCCCCTACTTATGGTAAAGTATCCCTAAGTATAAGAAACAATCGGAGTGATGAACATGATGAATATGACCAACACAAGTCATCCACCTCCCCTATACTTAGGACAGAGTGTATCCTAAGTGTAGCATATACACACGGCAAAGATGATGGATGATGAACGGTAGATATGAGAACAAACAAAATGGGATATATACAAGATGAAATTCAGATCATGTAATCAAAGGCAGAAGATATCAAAGAATCATCGCCTGATACCACAGATATAAAATCAACCACGGACAGGAATGTATCATGATCTAGATATGACTTCAGCAACTGCCTATTCACAACAAATGGCTATGCGTCCGATGACAATCGAGATATGACAATACTGCCATTGTCACGCACAACTCTCACAATGAACGATCCTGACCATTTGCTTTTCAATTTTCCTAGAAAAAGATTCAAATTAGCATCAAATAACCAAACTTTCTGATTTGGGGAGAAAGACTTCCTTGAATGTGTTTATCATGCCAACGCTTGACTTTCTCCTTATACATGAGTGAGTTATCATATGCAAAGTCTTGGAATTCCAATAACTGATTCAATCCAATGTTCTATTCTTGCCTGATTTCTCATAGTCCATATTACACATACGTATTACTCATAAAGATTAATGAATTAATTCAACTAGCAGGTAGCATGGCTTTCAATAAACCAATTTGTAGGGAGACATACCCAAAGGAGACTTGTATGTCGTCCGATAAGCCCATAGAACTGAGTCAAGCATCTGGGACTAGTTCTTCCTATTTGGACGTACAAGTTTCTACAAGATCGCCTTTATCTCCCTATTTGAAAGTTCAACCAAGCCATTAGTCTGTGGGTGGTAAGCAGACATAACTCTATGCTCAATGACGTACTCCTTCACAAGCTTCTTGACTTCTCTATTAATGAAATAACTTATCTCATCGAAAATGAGTATCTTGGGTATCTCAAACTGTACAATAATTTGGTCCTTGAGAAAATAACACACCGTACGACTATCAGCAGTTCGGGTGGGGATACCCTCTACCCATCGACTAACATAATCCACGACGAGTAGGATGTACTGAAATCCCTGAGTGACAGGAAATGGGCCCATGAAGTCTATCCTCCAAGCATTGAAAACATCATAAATTTATATGTATCTTAGGGGAATGGTATCTTTGGAACCAATGATGCCTCCATCTTCTGACAATCAGTACAACCTCAAACAGACACTGTAGCATCGTCAAACAATGTTGACCACCATAGACCACTCTGTAAAACCTTTGTTATCGCACATTTCCCCGAATGGTGCCCACTAGATTCTAGTTTTGACGATGTTCTAATACACTGGTGTACTCCTCTCGAGGAATGCACCTCCTCCAGATACAATGCGCACCCTCACGAAATAGGTACAGATCCTTCCACTGGTAAAAAATGTATCTCGGATAGGAATTTGTCTACCTTGTGCTTCGGTCAATCTCGTGGAACTTTCTTGCAGACAAAGACAAAATCGCCTCATCTGGAAAGGTTTTAGAAATAGGAATCAAACTCTACTCAGAGGTCTCTACATCTGTGATCCAGGAAAGGTATTCTTCCACAACATTCTTAACTCCATGTTTATCTCGGATATCTAAATCAAATTCCTGGGAGAAAAAGGATCCACCTGATAAGGCATGGTTTGCAACCTTCTTTGCTTGTAAATACTGTATGGCAGTGTGATCCCTGTACACAATAACATGGGAACCAAGTAGATAAGATCTGAACTTCTCTAATCCAACACAACTACTAACATCTCCCTTCTCTACAACTGTATAATTGTGATGTGCCTCATCCATAATCTTTCTAGCATAGGGTATAGCCAATGGTATCCCATCACTTCTCTTCCCTAATACTGCCCCAACTGCAAAATCAGATGCGTCCATCGTGATCTTGAAAGGAAGAGACCAATCAAGTGGTTGTAGGATAGGAGCACTAGTAATCATATCTTTCATATGATTGAATACAAGGAGGACTTTCTCATCAAAAATAAATTCACTCTCCTTGCACAAAAGCTCACTCAAAGGTCTGGTGATTTTGATGAAGTCCTTTATGAATCGCCTATAGAAACCTACATATCCTAAAAAAGACCTGATGACCGTGCAAAGCTACTCGGGTTAAGGTATAATTAAGGTCGTTGCGACCCGAACCATGGAGTTAAGTCAACAAGAAACTCAAGACCACAAAAATCAAAATAAATCAATCAGGCAAAGATAGCGGTCTCACTATTTTATTTTACCTGGTATAGCTACCAAGGTCGAACTTCAAAGAGCATGATATGCATAAGCTACGAAGTAGTCGGGAATCCAAAAATAAAGAGAAATAAAATAATTTGGTGGATTTTAGGTTTTTCAATTTTTTTGTAATTTTTAGTATTAAGAAGAGGACTAAAAAGGACTCAAAGACTCACAAACAAACAATTATATAAAGCATCAAGAAGGCTCAGAAAATTCAAATAAAATATTTTTGGGTTTTTTAAAATATTCAAATGTTTTGGTTAATTTTCTTGAATTTTCTAATTTTTAAATTAATTTTCTAAAAATGAAGTAAAGCAAAAAATAAAAGGCAGTGTACATCCAGAATCTAAAGGCAATTTAAAATGGTTTAAATGCCTATAAAATTCAAAAGGCAATTTTATGATAAATTATAAAATAAAAGCTAACTACATAAACCTAAAATGTATTTTTTGAATTTTTATGAATTTTTAATGATTTTTCTAAGGTTTTTAGTCTTTTTCAATTTTTATGGTTTTTATGAGTGACAATGCAACGAAAATGGAATAGAAACCAAAACAACTCAAAATAAACAAATTGTATTTTTTTTTGGAATTTTTTAAAGGGGTTTTATTATTTCTAGTGGATTTTTAAAAACAAATAGTCGTAATTTTTAGGGTTTTTTAATTTTCAAAAATAATAAATGAAAACAAAATGCAACCAAAAATTCGTAGAAATTCCTACAACATGGCAGGAGCCATGTGTCAAAATCTCGTGATGTTTGGACGAATTTGCTATTTATTAAAATAAAAGTCAAA